>PVKZ01000441.1:0-284551 GCA_004027375.1 Macroglossus sobrinus
CAGAAGAGGCCAAACCACAGAATGTTCTATCGCCATTGTTTAGCTTTGTAGCTCATCCCTATTGCATACTTCTCCTGACCTTTATCATTCTTCACCCCCACCTGCTAAGAGCCAATAAGATCGTGCCAAACACCCGTCCACCTAGGAGACCTGCCCCCCTTTGTCTCCACTGTATAAATTCATTTGTTTGAAAAATAAAATTTGAGGCTTGATCAGAACTTTGTCTTGCCTCCGCTCCTCTTTCTCGCCCATTTTCTTTCAGGTTGGATCCTCCTCGCCGCCCCCACAAATAACTAGGTCCCGCGGGTCGGGACATGTATGGAATTACTTTGATCTCAATTTCCTTTTAGAGATTTTTTTCTTTGTTTTCTTCATTAACTCTTTATCTAACTTCTCTTTGAATGCTGATGTTCCCCAAATCCATTTCCTTTATCTATACATTTTCTTCAGGAAATTTTAATTTTTTCTATGGCCATATCATCTTTTGTTCTTCAAATTTATATTTCCATTCTGTTTCCCACTAGTCTCATATTGATATTTCTGATTTCTACATCTACCTTGTGACCTATCTACTCTTGTGTGGTATAAGCAGCACAAATTTAACATGTTCTAAATCATACATGTGATTTTAGACTACCTAGGGATTGTATTTAACATAGATTTTGATTCAACAGACCTTGAGGGAGTCTGAAATTGAATACTTGTAACAAACTCCCAGGTCATTTCCAGGTCCTTAGGGCTCTTTGAAAAGAAAGATTGTAATTTTTTATCTTAGTTTTCATCTGCAATAATAGTTTCTGCTTCTGAAGTACTCAAGTACTCGATCACTTAGACAATCATTTGTTTATATATCCAAGCTAAAGTCTGGAGATTACATCAGAGTTTTCTTCTACTCTTATGCTTTCTACAAAGTCATCGACATCTAATTTCTATAAATTAGTTTAATCTGGTCTCTGATCCCTATTCACAGCCATTAATTCAGTACTGCCTCTAGTAAAACTTCACCTGGGTTATTACAGAAATCTCCTAATCAATCTACCTGTCTTCTTCAAATACATCCTCCATCTTACTGCAAGAGTAATTTCCTTATATAATTTCCCTATATAGCTTATTATGTGACTATTCTTTGCCTTCAAGATAAATTTCAAAGTCAAACTTTAAATATAAGACATTTTATTATCGGCATTTTGCCTACCTCTCAGGTCAATCTTTCCAGAAATTTATTTGACATAATCTGTCTTAATTATCAGAATTTTTTTTCCAATGGTACACTAAGCAGAAGTAAATCTTCTGAAAAATGACTGTTAATTCCACAAGGTCAAGAGCTATGATAATTTTTCTTCTTTAATCACATTTTTCTCATGCATGCACAATAAATATATATTTCATACAAACCTGTGTAATTAAACATTTAGGATAGAAGTCTTACCTTTACTGTTTACAATAAAATATTGTATTTGGTGTATACAATTATTGCTATAAGTATAAACATATATATTCTTTCTCTCTCTATATATATATATTCTCTTCCTAATGCCTTTGCTTTGATTGTATCACAAGTGTCTTTATTTATTTATTTACTTATTTACCTTAGGGATATATTATGTTATGGTGTATAATTGTTTGGCCACCTGCTGCAACAGCGGCTCACATTATAAAGATATTTGGTCATTAGTCCATACAGTTATTTCACGCATGAGAATTATCATTTTTAATTTGGCAACAGTGAACTAACACCCCAGCATGTGTTCAAAGCTACCACCTCCAAAGAGCAATAAACAGAGTTGACTAAGTTGATTAAGACAATAAAACTATCAGAACTGCTTCAGGGCTAACAAAAATGCTTACATCAACTCATACTGTTTATAATTGCTACTATTTTTTTCTATTTTTTCTTAATGACTGTAATACAAGCAACTAATTTAGGTTGTAAATTAAAATGTACATAAAATGATGATGTACTTAATAAATTTAAGAAATCACCCATTGAAACTTTAATTTTCAAAATATATCAATGTACAATGCACCATGATAAGATATTGAGCTAAATATATTCAGATAACAGGTATTCAGTCTTCAGATTTAGAATGCTGCAACTATTAGGAATGAAAATGTAAATGAACTGAAAATGTAATTGGCAAAAAATATAAAAGTTATGAAAGTACGTTTTGCCTCTTTACTTCAAAAACTGTTATCTAAAACTACTCTCTTTTGATAATATTTCTTAGTACAGAGTCAAGTAGGAAGTATGCTATTATTTAATGAATAAGCTATATAAACAGTTAAACTACTCAGTTCAAGAGGGAAACTGGCATTTTTCTTTACAATAATCATTATAATAGTGTTTAAAAGTTAATACAGTTTTGATTGACTATAGTTTATTCATTATATTTGCAAATTTCACTTATTAGTTTATTATTTTTACTTTTGATAAAGTATTAACATAGTACACACAAAGTTTGGAAGCTTAATAGCTAAGTATAAAAATTGTATAAAATATTTTGCTCTATATATAACCTAAATAATTAGAAATTCATATTTTTTGTCTTTCATAAATGGAAATAATTTTATAATTAACATAACAGTAACAATATTTAAATTAAAAGAAGCAATCAATATGTATTTTATGAAAATTTCCAGTCAAAAAAACAAAGCATGATAATTTTAGTAAATAGAAATATGACAGTTTTTCAAAACTAAATATTGGAATAATTTACTTTGTTTCTTTGCTCTTCATTCTAAAACATAGTTCTTTATACTGAATATAAATTAAAATCACCTGGGAAGTTTTTACTTATTTTTTCACTTTATAGGTATAATTGACAAACAGAAATTGTATAAAGTATATGACTCCGTGTTTTGACCTTGTGAAATGATCATCATAATTAGCTAATTAACATATCTATCACCTCACATAGTTACTATTTACTAGTGTTTTGTCTATTTCTTTGTTTATGTGAGGTGAGAACACTTAAGATCTACCCTCTTAACAAATTTTAAATATACAGTACAAATATTGCTAGCTGTAGTCATCATGCTGATACTGCATATTCAATCCCCAGAACTTCTGATATAACTGAAACTTTCTACCACTTGTCCTGGGGGTATTTTAAGTTCATGAATCCATTCAGACCAGTCAGGTCAGAATGTCTGAAGGTGAAGCTTAGAGGTCAAAATACTTATTAGAAACTTTAGAATATCTTTAGATATTCTTAGAAGCAATAGAATGTTTTTCAAAATTTTCCAGATTATCCTAATAAGAATCAGCTATCAGAAGACATTTTCTGCATAGGCCGTTCACCTTTTCATTATCCTATAATCTGTATATTAATAAATTACAAGTAAACTGATTTTTATATAAAATGTTAAATTAATCATCTAAATATTACCTTTTATATTTAATTTTAGTTTTCCTCTGATCCAAAACTCTTTTGAAATTTATTTTTTAAATAAATGGAAATAATATATATCCCATTGTTTACCTCCAGTATTTATAATTTTCACATTTTGTTGATTTAGACAGTGGAGCAAATATTCCAGATGATTTCATAAATGATATGACCAACCAATGATAAAATCAGATATTGTGACTTTTACACTAAAATTTTCATATGCTCTTTAAGTGAGAAGTCTTTGAAATATCTGAAGCTCTGGGTCATATATCTGTTAATCATAGAAATTTTTGCTTAACAGGACGAAAAGTTGTTTCAGTGCATACAGGTTAGTTTAAGTAAAAGTTTAGTTTCTTTTATTTATTTGAAGTAGTAGTTTCTGCTGAGTTACTGGGTGTGAATCCAGCTAAGTCTGGGTGAATTCAAAGGCCACATTCAGAAGAGGCCATAGTTTCTGCTGCAATTACAACTAAAAAGATAAAATACATCAATGTAAAACTTTCATTTTGAGGACAGGGATAGTGAACAACATTTGTACTTTGTGATTTACAAGTTTAGAAGCAGGTACACAATGTTTGGTATATTACTGGCTGATTCTTACTATATTTAGTTAAATGTAATACAAAATTTAGGAAGTTAAGGATTGTTCTAAATAGAAATAAATTTATTGTGAAAGTTACTTTGAAACAAAAATACAGTCAGTCTATATTTGCCTAGTATATTCAATAATTGGGGTGAAAATATATTTTTTAAAGCAACTAATTGAAAAGAGAAACGAATATAGCTGAACTATAAAATATGATTTTAGAACAGAATAAGAAAACTTGTGCAAACAAAGACATAATGTACACACTGTGTTATAATAAATTATGGTCCCTGATGGGATAAACAAAAAGTAGGACTCATTGTCCTAAGAGTTTTTATATTTTAGGTGGCACACAAAGATAAAAGCTCTAGATTATAACATGTTAACTGCTGTTAGAAAATTAATTTATTGTCATCTGAAGTATATTTCTAAGTTATATCACTTATAAATAAATACATATATGTTATATATAAGATTATATATCTATATTAAATTGGATTTCAGTAAGTTTTTGTGTACATATTCGTAATTATTTATCTAATAACTGACAAAAAAGCAGAGAATGTGACATGTAACAGCATTCTGAAAACTTTTTTTTTCCAATTGTGGTAATTAATAGTATTTAGTTTTTCAGCCCTAACTTCTGTTAAGGAGTGGATGGAAACAGACCACAATAATAAGCCCCCAAATTATGCAAAGATCTTAAAAACTGAGTAAAATAAATGAAGTTGTATACCAATAATTGTTAATTTTGTGGTAGAACTTTAAGTTTTAGTCAGGTTAAATATCTCACATTTTATTTATAATCTGAAAAGCATAGACTGATGTTTTTTAGATTTATCAGCCTGATATTGTTACCCTATCCCTATTGCCTGAACAAACAACAAAAGAACATACTACTGGTGTATTTTTAAATATATAAATACCATGTGTATTAATTTGGCTTCATAATTCCTTCTCTTTTCCCACAAGTTAGTTTGATTCATATAATGAAGTTGCAACTTCAATGTTTTTTCCCTTCTGTTGAAGATGGGATATATAGCTTTTCTTTAAGGCCATAATGACTTTTTCATCGAGCAGATATTTAACTCACGCAATATAGGTAGGAGGGCCACAAATCCAACTTTATTCAGCCACTGGAATGTGAAATGCATTCCAGGTGGATGAACCTGGAGAGTGGAGAACTTTCATTCTCCAACCCCTTTCGTATCTTTTTTTTTTTTCTGTAACAATTCAGTCTCCAAATACAAATTATTATTATTTTTTTTTGGTTATGGATTAATGCTAAAACCTTCCAAAGTGATGGTAGGAGAAAAATAATTAAGATGGAAAATTACGTAGTTGGAGAATAGCAAATATTAAATTTGTAGTCTAGAATGTCTCATCACATATTTGAATAGCTATTTGACATTTTAAAATCTCTGACTGCAAAACTGTTGACATAAATATCCCGAGTTTATATAAATATCAGCCTCCTAATTTTTCTAAGCTTTATTTTATTGATTTTGTCATTATTCTTGAGATTTTTTTATGGTGGAATCTTTTTAACCCTCAGCCCAATCATTTGATGCCTATGTACATATATTGTTAAGCTTTGTTACATTACAAGCAAATTCAAATTTCATGCTACATTAAGAATTACAAAATGATGGTGGTGGTGGTTAACAATAAGACTTGTTTTTTTTCAAGACTGACAAAATTTTTAATAAAATTTTCAGAGTTTATATCTTCTAATTAACTTGGTAATATTACAAATTTTTAAAGTTAGATGTAAATTAATTACTTTATTCAATAAATATTTATTGAGAAAGTGTTATACACCAGGCAGAATTTCCTAATGTGATAATTTTAAAATGATGATTACTGAGTCCCAGATATGATTGAGTGAATTATATTACCTGCCCATGTTTCCTAGGAGTGTGCATTTTAGCAAACTCTCCAAACTCTTTATGGCATAAGAAGAAAACCTTTTTGTTTTGGGTCTAAGTTCATGTGATTTTGAAAAGTAGGATCATGTTAGACTAGGGCTGGATTATATATTATTATATATTAAAAGTAATGTGAACTCTGGACCAACAGAAGAAATAGAATGAATGTCCAGCTTATGGCCATGTTAAATTTCTGTCCCAAGCTCCACAAACAAAATACAAACTCTAGCATTTGATTATATATTTCTTCCTTGAATATTTTCTTTCTTGTATATTATTTCCTGTAAAAGGGCTTTGGAGTTCACTCAGGAATTTTAATAGACATGAAGTCTGCGGGTAAATTATGACTAATACCCAAGTCCAGAATGAATCAGTTTATTACAAAACCTTAGTTAAGTGGAGCAATCATTAAGTATTTTGTCAGATTTTGTTTTTATAACTAACAAATAAAAAAAAATTCCATCAGTTGACACCTACTAAATATTTCAATAAAACTGATATTGATCCAAAAAAAGATACTCTTTTATATGCCAAGGGGAAGCTGTAAGTTTTATGGTTTTTAATGTTTCTCAATGAGAGAAGATGGTATTTTAAAGGAAAGGGATGCAAGTATTCACAGTAAAATGCCCTTATCATATAGAGAAATAAAATTAACAATGTGAACATTCACCAGACAATTAACATTTTCTAAGCAATTGACTAGTTTGAAAGAAACAATTTTATTTTTAATTAAAATAGTGACTCATAAAAAAAAAATACAGCCAAGAAATAGCATGTGTGTGCACATGTGTGTATATGCACAATATGCTTCTCAAACAGTGCAAGCAATTTGATGCATGTAGCATATGTTTTATTTATTTATTTAATTAATTATTTTTTTTACGTGTGACATATTTTGTTTTGCTTTAGGAACCAAGAAATTACACTAGAAGCATGACGTTTTAAGGCATATTGATTTAGACATAGGAGATTCTGAAAGAAGATGAAAGTATACACATTTATTTTAGTTTAAAATTAAATTTATTTTAAAGCTGTTGTGTTATGTAATTGCAGTTATTCAAAGGTAATTATTTAGAGGCTTCATTTATACAACATGAAAGACAAGAAAAAGAAAATAATTTATAAGGACTTTCTAAGTACCATTTAGAGAGCTCAGGACTTCTTGGTCACCTAAATATGGGTTCCGTATTTATAACTGCTGAGTGGACCGTTAATACAAAAATAACCTTTGTTTTATTTTATAATATAACTCACCAATGGCTCAAATCTATGACTGACTTGGTGAGTAGCTAATTATTTATTAATATCAGATTTTTCTTTAATTATTCTTCTCTTAATACAGCTCTAAACCTTTGGATATATCCATACACTTCATTGTGTAATTGATTAAACAGTAAAACCTGGAAAGAATAAAGATTGAACATCTGGAAATTGCTAGAGAACCAAAATCAGCAGGTCACTCTTAGGAAAGCTTGGAGAAAATCCACAGTGTTTACCTGAGGCCATGTTGCAATGTTCTTCTAAAAAGGACCCAGCTTTTCCCAGGTTAAGGCATTCCAAATCTGTGAATTGGTTTAAATCTACGAACTAAGTAAGAAGCCATGAATCTTCACCATAGTGAGCTGAGATAGGTTTTTGCCCACTTGATGTAAATATATTTTGCTGTTATATGTCAAGCAACTTATTAGTAGCTGATTGATGGTCTATATTATTTCTAGTGGTGATAGATGCTAGATGATGAATTAACTAACACTATAGATACTCACAGGCACTCACAGGCACAACACTGACCACTACTTCCTGTTTATGACTTACTGTGATAACTCTTCCTACCTTATCTCCAATGGTTAAGAGTTGTCACTGGTTTTACTTTTTATTATCTCTTTACTCTTAGTGAGATCAAAAAATTCAGTTTCGTTGCAACATCCCCTCAATCATCTCTGGTCCATGGAAGACAGCCACCACTGAATATTTCAAGTATGATTATAGCTTTTGCACCAAAGCATTAATATCTCCTGGGTAGCAGCCTCTGATTCTTTCTCTTGGTATGGAGAGAGAATGCTGTAATGGGTGGTATATAAAATTTTCTACTCTCCATGCTTTGAATTTTTTTCTTACAGAATGTCTAGGAAGTTCTAGCAATTCCACCTCATTGACTACAAGCAACCAAAGAGTTTTGGCTTCATTTAGTACTGATGCCACACCAAAAATAGCACATTAAATCTTGAATTTTAGGTTTGTGAAACCATGTCACTGAATTCAAATTAATACAGCCCATGTTTTATCCTTCTTAACTCAATGCCTTAGAATTGACTCCTACACATGTTCAACCAAGTATGACTAATAGAAATTGGGAAGCTTTTACAATTTGCTTGTCCATGGCCTCCAAAAGCTGGCCTTGTAATTGTAATCACACACCAGTTTATCAGTGTTTCCTGGTAAGAAAGTTATGTGTACATCCCTCAAATATATGAGTAATCCAATCCCCAAATCCCATTGTGAAAGTCTGTTTTCTTGGAGCAGTCTTAGGTACTAATTGTTGTATCAATCAATATCATCGCAGAAAGCACTTAGACTGGCTAATTTTAGATGAGTATAATAAGAAAAATACTACAAAGTGTTGAGCAGAGTCTATTAAAATAAAAAAGAAAAATTCAGTATTCTTGGACTAATATGGTAGCTTTCAGATTGGAAAGATGGCCATCTTCAATTCCTGCAATTCTATGTGCATCTGCTATAGAAATTCTATGTGCATCTGTTCCTATTTTGTGGAACATATTTTCTCTCCTCTTGATTTGGACTGGCATATGACTTCTTTGACCAAGAGAACATTGTCAGTATGATGCTGTGTCATTTTTGAAACTAGCTCTGAAGAGGTCTGGCAATTTTTGCTTTTACTTGTTGAGCTCTGAGCCGCCATGTAAGAAGCTTGGCTGCCATTCTGGAGAGACACATTTAGGTCTTGTTCTTTCTTGACACCACAGATAAAAATCCAGCTGAATTTTGTGGCATAGATTTCCCCAACCAACATTAAGTGGAGCAAGGATAAATTCTCCAAAAACTCATAACATAATTGGACCATGAGCGAGGAAATAGTTGTTGTATTAAGTTACAAAGTTTTATATCATTTTGTTATTCATCATTAGATAACTGAAACAGCTAGCATGAGGGCCCACTCTATCACACTCATATGTGAGGACATGATTGTGTGCACTCTCCTAGGCTGAGCACATTTTCTATCTTTTCTGTTAAACCCCATCCAGAGGTAATATATTAAACCTTTAAATCTCTAAATCACTTATTGCCACCACCCTTATATGCTTTATACACAACTTATTTCGTTTACTCTTTTCATCGACCTTCACTCCCCAATGACATTACATTTCTGGTGTGGGAGATTACTTTTTATAAGACTCTTGATATTGCTATATACCCTGGGAAATGTCTTCCTGAAATAGAGTAGGCATTAGGATAGAAAAGACTGTGCCAAGGTGTTCATCAAAAGTGGTTAGGTTGAAGATGACACTAAATTTTATCAACAAAAGTTGGCACATTTATATTCAGTTATGAACAGATAAAGGGTACTGAATTCATAAAAAGTAATATTTTTTCTTTCAACTATTTAATAATTGAAGTTAACTTTTATTTATATTACTACCAAAGACACTATTCAAAAACATTTACACAGGATTCATAGATTTTATTGTCACTATTATCCATCAGTACTATGCATCACATTGTAATGAAATAGTTTCATAACTGTTATTTTAATCCTGAGCACATATGCACTTTAACATGATGAATACAGAGCTTGGTAAAATAATAGAATAATAATAATTGCTAAAATTTGAATAATGCTTTCCTATGCACTAGGCTCTTTTCTAAGAGCTTAATCACATTAATTCATTTAATCCTCATAGCAATTCTATGAGTAACATTATTATCTACAGTTTACTAATGAGGACACTAAGTCACAGAGAGATAATGTAAATTTCTACATATGTTAATTCACTACAGAGCCAATAGGAAGGAATAAGGTATTCTTCTGTATGTTTCCAATAGCTACATAGTCACATTTTGAAGTATGATGTATATGTATGTATCTATTTTATTTTAAAATGTTATCATTAAATTACTATAAAACAAGCTACTAAAGAAGCTCAGTGGTATTTCTTCTCTTTTCTACTTTTTGGTTTTATGCATCATTTCTTCCATTCCATCTAGAACATACTATGTATTATGCAAAGTGTAGAGAGACATAGCTCAAATCTCTTAAAATTTTTCAAAAGCATGTTAGCCAAATTGCATTTGGTATACATAATCCTGTTTGTATCTCTGGCAAAAAAATTGAACTATCAAACACCTTTTTTATTATGACTTAGATAACAAGTTGAAGTCTAGAGGATCATGATCAGTAAACAGAAATAATCTTCCTGTAGAGACACAAGCCAATAAAAGGCATGTATTTCCTGGGGGAGAAAATTTAGAAGAGAGTAATGGTCTCATTTAAAAGCCTACAGAAGGCTATATAATGGATTCCTCTACTCCCATTAAAGAACAATAATACATTGCACTTTTAGAAAATAATTTTTCTATATGTAATTAAATAAAAATTCTATGCAAAATACCATAGTGATATAAAAAAATTTAAATTTTTATTTAATTTTTGAAATAAATTGTGCCATGCAACAACAGACTTTGTTTTTTTTTGTTTTTTTTTTGTTTTTTTTCTTTAATGTGATTATGTTCACAGAATCCCAAACAGGTATGGTTTTATATTACCTGTAAATATTGGCGGGTCTGATTTGTTACTTCCACGCAAAGACAGGAAAAGAACATTCTAATTCCAGTACATTAAAAGTGTTGATGTTCCATATAAAATAATGTTGTATACATTAATGATCTATAATAATGTTTTTACCAGGAAGATGATTACTACTCAGTGGAGAAGATAAGTCTAATTATGATAAGCTGGAATGATTTCCATTCGAGGCAAGATTGTCAATGAATAGTCCAAGCTTTTGAATGGCTCCTGTTTTCAAATATTCCTGATAATCACAGTGTGGGTTCACCAAATAATGCCTATATGTCTTATTCTAATGCAGACTTTCAGGCCAGTTTTGTCATTAAGTAGACAATTCAATCCAGCACCAAATTCGTCGTTCTTTAAATTCTGTTTTATTGTGCAAACTACACTTGTACCTGGTCTCCTAATTCTTCTATGACTAAAAGTGTATTGTAGTACCTTGGTATCAGTAGACTTTATTCAAATACCCATTAAATGAATTACCATCCATGAATATTGTCATTTGCTGGAAAAAATTTTCTACTGATATAATTACAAAAGTTAGTGTAGGACCCTTACATTAGTTTCTATCTATAGTTCTCATGCTGACACACAAAAAAAACATATAAAATAGTTCTCTGTACTCAAATATAGCACTTTAGCCTGAATAGAATTAAGCAATAAAATCAGGAGACAGAATACATGGCCATGTAACTGATTAGAACTTAACTAGACCTAAAATATATTTATAAAAGAAAAGATGTGACATGTGTTAATTTGGCATGTAAAATTTTGTAGAAATGTATCAAAGTAGATAAAATATAAACCATAATATCTTTCACACTGATTGGATGGCCTTGTACTCATCAATTATATTCTCTAAAAATTGGTTTCTTTATTTAAAAAAATGCAAAATAATGCTTATAAGATTATTTTATAATTATAGACATAATATTCATCATTAATCAGATCTATAATAAATTTTATATAAAATAGGTATTCAATAAATTAGTATTATTACTGTCAGTATCTTAAATGTCAATAATAATATAATTATGAAATAAAATAAAATTTTATTACTATAAAATAACAAATGTTCATAATAATATAATACTAATGATACCTAGCTCTCTATTTCAGATATCTTTATTAGTAACATATAATTAAAGAAATCCTTAGCTATTAATTAATTCATTTTAGATACTTATTGAACTTCTATAATGTAATAGGCACAATTTTAAGTCTTGAGTGAGTGGTAGAAATGGTCTTCAATATCATGGGGTTTTTATTCTAATGCAAGTAACTATAAATAAATAAAATAAGTAAAAGTAAGTATGTAAGAAAATATTAGAAAACAGTAAGAGTGACTAAGTGACTAAAGTTGAGTGGTAAGAAAAAGCTTATACAAAGAAACAATGATGTAAGCTAATGCTTGCATGTTGAAAACAAACAATTCAGGCAAATTTCTTTACACTAGTAATATAGTTTATTCAAGATAGTCTCTAATATATTTCCAAAATTTTTTAGATTTGAGTATTTAGACAAATATATGATGAACTTGGATTTACTAATTATGAGTATGTAGTGAACCTATTCTTATTATTGATAACAGAATTATCTAAAATTGGTATTCACTCTTTCATTCTGCTAATATTTATAAAACATTTATTGAACTCTCAACTTAGATATGTTGCTACCATCAAAAGTAAGTGGTATAGTGACTGAGGATCTCAGCGCCATAAACGACTGTTTAGATGTGTTACATTCTCTTTGAACAGAGTCCTACGGCTTGAATAAGTTGTTTAAATTGTTTAAACCTTTATAGTATCAGCACTAAAATGAAGAAAATAGTATGTATGTTGTAATCTTTTAAAGATTGTATGAAAGGAATAATCTAATCCCAGTAGTTGGCATATAGAGTAGTCTCCCTTATCTGCAGGAATACATTTCAACAGCCCCAGTGGATGAAGAAAACCTTGATAATACTGAACCCTATACTGCACACACTCTGTTTTTTTTCTATGATTAAGTTTAATTCATAATTTAGGCCCAATAAGAGATTAACAATAATAAGTAATAATAAAATAGAATAAAAAACAAATAAAATAGAATAATTATACCAATATACTGTAATAAAATTTATGTAAATGTGGTTTCTCTCTCTCTCAAAATATCTTATTGTACTGTGCTCACCCTTCTTCTTGTGATGATATGAGATAATAAAATGCCTTATTAAGTCAATAACTTTTACCTTTTCTCTTAAAAAAAGAACTTTAGGGCTTTTTATGGCATATCTGAATTTACAACATCACTACTCTTGCTCTTTGGAGCAGTTATTAAGTAAAATAAGGGTTACCTGAACACAAGTACACTGTGGTATTGCCACAGTCAATCTGATAATCCCAATGGCTACTAAGTCAGTAATAGGCAAGGAGCATACATGACATGCATATCCTAGATAAAATAATAATTAATGTCCTGGGTGAGATACAAGTAGAGGACACAAGATTTCATTATACTTCTTAGGATGGAGCACGATTTAAAATGTATAAATTGTTCACTTCTGGTTTTTTTTTTTTATATAATATTTTCAAACCATGAAAATGGTTTGGGTAATTCAAAGCACAGAAAGTAAAATGGCCAATAAAGGGATACCACTTTACCAATGGTTTTAACCAATACTATTTTTAAGAAGGTAAGAAAAAAAAAAGAGTTAGGCCTCTTTTGTACAGTGAGAGAGGTATTGTTTTAAAGGTACACAGCACTAGAAAAGCATATAGAAAGACCCATAACTATTATTGAACGGGTCAAAATAAAACTCTTATAAAATATTTTAGATATCAATAAATGGGAATGCTTTTCATACTACTCACCCTCACATGTTCAGAAGTCTGTTGGAAAGCAAATGCTACTCACCAAAGTAAGTTATAAAGCCTGTGCATGCTCAGATTAACTATATATATATTCTGTTTGAAACTATCAGCCAGTAAAATTGAGAGAAATTATAAAATATAAACACAATATATGTAGTTCTCTGTAACATTTACTTCTGTGCAAGAAAAATTATAAAATCCCTAACTTTCTTATCACAGGAAGATAATGCGAGACATCTGTACCTAATCCATGTGATTGCACAGACTAAATTCTTATCTACATCACTTTTAGCAATGTATTGAAAAACCTGACCTTCAAGAAGAGAAATTAAAAAATTGTATCTTCATTTAGTGTTTCAAAGAAAAAGTTTCTCTTGTTCCTTGGAGCAAATAGAATAAAAATTTAGATGGAAGCTTATTGAGTATCACACTATAGATTTTTTTTTTACTATAACTTTTATCTAGACTTAATTAAAATGTACCACATCAGGTAAATTCATCATTCTACCCTTAGAACTGATCTATAATTAATGAAAACATATCTAGTGTTTTAAGTGTGTGCTTATTTATAGCTTTGAATTACAAAACCAATTCTAGACCTACGCAAGGACATTCCAAGGCGCTTATTAAATCAGTCTTGAAGCTTTTTCTACCCTGATACCCTTCTGATTTTGATTTCTTAGTTCTCCAGTTGTCATATGTCTGCCTTATAACATAGTTTCAAAGCATGGGGCTCTTACTGTGTTGCCTCTATTTTATGAATAACTTGTCTAAGAAGCGAAATGTTCTGGGAATAAAACTCTGCTTTCACTGAACGTTATTAATAGTTACTACACAAATCACTTATTTTTTTTCTTCTTTCATTAAATTCTCCATCTTACATTTGCTTGGACCATTTGGTTAATTATGTCCACATTTTAATGTGGTGAACGCCTATCATGTTCTTTTGACTATAACATCAGGATTTTCTTTCTGGAAAGCTATTCTATTCTTAAACCGACGTTGAAGTTCAAACCAATTTATTTCATTATTAGAAAAACTGTTCAAAGGGTTATTTCTAGGGGAGTCAATATTTATGAGTTGAAAGACATGAAAACTACCCACAATCAAGTCTCATGATTATAAAAAAATATTTGATTTAGAACATGATAATTGTATTTGAATTCTCATTTTCATATAAAGGGAATATTTAAATTTATGTTTCATGTGCTCTAAGTGCTACTCTGGTTCTTTTTTAATTTCAGCCACTGAGTTGATAGGGCTCAAAGGAAAACAAAATGAATTTATCCATCACTGAACACAATTAATTGTATATTGGTCTCTCTAGAATCTGAGTTAGATAAAATTACTTAATCGCAATTTTTTTTCAGGGGAGAATTATAAATAATTAACCACTCTGACTATGACTCTGATAAAGGAAAGTGAAATTCAGCACATTCAAGCAAATGATAATCAGGTAAGGAGATTACTTACAAGAGATATTCTATTATTATGACTAATTTATAATAATTATATTATTATAAATATTATATTTATAATAATATAATAAGATTAGAGTCAAGTTTTGGTATCAAGTTGCACTGACAACTAAATATTTGCAAAGATTTCTATTATTTTTTAATATCTCCACATTTTATTCTTAACTTCTCAGAAAACTTAAAAATGACTGAAACTCTGCCTTATAATCAAATCGCTGAAACTGAAGTAACTTTACAACTGCGTGTACCACAGAATATATTTTGGAGATAGCTCTGGAGAATTAGGAAATTACTTGTGCTTTTTTTTTTTTTTTTCTGTACAGTTGACTCAAACTGCAGGTTCAGAGACCCAAATTCTGGAAAGATGCATTTCAATTGGTGTTACACAAAAAAAGTATTTTCTATATGATGAAGTATTTGCTTCAAATACCAAGTCCATTTGTGTTAAGTATATTTAAAATTTTTGTGAGTTACTTATATGGTAAAACACCCAACCAAAACAAACTCACTCAGCAGCAGTTGACACTGACAGTCATTCTCTTATTCTAACAGACTTAGTTCTCTTCATTTTAGAGGCTAAGCTTTGATAATCTTTATTATTCAAATTGTCATTTTCATAGAAAAAACTTCTAGGGATCTACTCATGTTTTTGCTATTTCTATTAGAACATACTTTTTATTGGTTTATGTATTTGGTTGAAAAATCCTATTCTGTCCTCTGAACTGTACAAATACCAGTCTATGCCATAAGAGTTTTATTGTAGAAGCATCTGAAATGTATTACAGTCCTACCTGAAGTTTTGATTTAAATTGTTGAAATCTATTTATCTCCATTTATTATCTCATTAAGTCACATCATTATCAAGACAGATCCTGCACAATTACCTAAATTCAGTGCTTTTTCTAAACACAAAAGTCTGAGTCTGCAGTAAGTTCTATCAAATCTGCTTTTAAAGTAAATCTTGATTTCCCCCACTTTTCTCCAGCTTAATTGTTACTGGGTTAATAACAGTCTTTTCTAATAGTAATCCCCACTTTCTACTTTTTCTTATTATTGTTTTTTTTTTCATAAAGAATGTCTAGAACTTTTAGAAATATAATTCAGAACAAATTATTCTGCAGTTATTAACTGGGGACAAGACTCCCAGGATGGTGTTGTGAGGTGCTTGGGAAAGCATAATACTGGTCGAATTTAGACAAGGACAGTCATCAAGTCATTCAAATATCTTAAATGAACAGATACACTTTATCAAAATTCTAGCTACCTTTCAGGTAAAAATTGACCAGCTTTTTATAAAATTCAGCTGGAAAAAAAAAAAAAACAAGAATAGCCAAAACAACCTTTTTTCAAAAGATAAAGTTAACATACACTTCTTGATTTCAAGACTTACAAAAAAGCTACAATGATCAAGACAATAAGTTACTGGCATAAAGGTAGACATATCTGTCAATAAAAAAGAATAGATGGTCCAGAAACGAACCATTAATCTTAAGATCAATTGATTTTCACCAAGAGTGCTAAGACAATTAAAAAGGAATAGTCTTTTCAACAAATAATTCTAAAACAACTGAATATTCACAAAAGAATAAAGTTGGACCCCTTCATCACACCATATAAAAAATTAACTTCCATCATATCATACAAAAAATTAACTTACAGACTATAAAAGCTAAAACTAAACAGTTTTAGAAAACAGGAATAAACATTCATGACCTTGGGTTAGGCAATCTTTTTTTGTTTTTTGTTTTGTTTTTTGTTTTGTTTTGTTTTGTTTTGTTTTTAATATGACACAGCAAAATCACAAGTTACAAAAAAAAAGTAGGTAGACTAGATTTCTTTAGAATTATAAATGTGTTTGCTTCAAAGAACACCATCAAGAAAGTGATAAAAAGTAGACTGGAAGAACAACATGTATTTATAAAGAACTTGTGTCCAGAATAAAAAATTCTTACAACTAAATAATATAATAATTTTTTTAATTGTTCAAAAGATTATAATAGACATCTGTCCAAAGAAGTTATCAATAAGCATATAAAAAAGATGTAATAAAGATGTACAAAGCTCAACAATATGAATCAGGGAATCAAAACCACAATGAGATAATACATAATATTCATTATGATGGCTATAATCAAAAAGACAAACAATAAGTGCCAGCAAAGATGTAGTATTATTTATACTAGATAAACCTAAATATCCATCTACTATTGAATGGATAACAAAATGTGGAATAGCTATACAATGAAATATTATTTAGCAAAGATGAGATTGAAGCACATAATATATGCTACAACATTAGGACCTAGAAAACAATCTGAGTGAAAGCAGCTGGTCACAAAAGACAAAAAATGGCATAATTTCATTTAAATGAAATGTCCAAGATAGGAAAATTTATAGAGACAAAAAGCAGATTAGTAGATTAGTGGTAGTCTAAGATTCAGGGGAGTAGTTGTGGAGAGAGTGACTACTAATAGGTACAGGGTTTCTTTTGGGAGTAATAAATGAGTTTTAAAATTAGATTATTTTGTTATTTTCATAACATAAACAAAATAAAAACCATTGAATTCTACTTTTTAAATAAGATTTTGTGTTACATAGATTTGATCATGATAAAGCTGTTTTTAAATATATGTATTTGATATACATATCAAACAGAAAAATTTAATTGGTTACCAAAACATTAAAATATATTCAAATTTTTATCTCTTTCTTTAATCTATACAATATCTTTTAGAATCTGTCCCAGGTTACTTCTTGCTCATCTGTAGTTACCGATGCATCACTCATTTTCTCTAGACACAATGGTCTCTGTTCATCTCTGAAAGTCTCTCAACATTTATGTATTTTTCCATATCAATACTAATGCACAGTGTATGTTCTCTGTTCTTAAATATCTTGACTCTCTACATTGTGTCTTCAGCATTGTTCATATCCCACAATAAATTTACCGACTCAGACAGGTTTTTTCTTATCATCCTATTAATCAGTTCTTTCTGACCTTAGCTGTCACAACATTGTCCTTCTTATACTTCAGAGGATTGTTTAATTTTTGAATATGTTTATTTTCAGTTTTCATCTGTGAACATGCAGGAATTATGAGTATAATGACTATGTGATCTTAATTCACCTCTATATACAGTGTCTAGTATTATATTTGACATGAAATAGGCTCAATTATAAATGGTTAAATAAATAAAAAGAAAACAATATCTACTTCATTAACTGTGTCTACCTAGCACCTAAAATCTAATACTGGAAAAAGTGTTGGGCTAAACATCAGAATTAATAGAAATTCTGCTGTCAGTGATGACTAAAAAAATAACTTTGGAAGAGGTTTTTTTTTTTTAAGTTCCATGTCCGTATTTTTCTGCACTTCAAAATAATGACTCTGATACCTGGACCATCTACAATACAAGGTGGATAAAAATCTCAAGTAAGATAATATATATGCCTGGCTCTTATAAATCATAAAATGATACTCAAATAACCATGATGTTTCAACAATATACTGAAGCACTACAAAATGATCCTAATAATTCCTCCCTTGTTATCAATGGATTTCTTTCCTATCATAAATTTTTTAGTCACAGATAACAATCTGGATCTGTTCTGTATCACTGCTTCAAAACTAAGGTTAGCATTTGCTTTGCCATTGATTTTCTTTTAAGAACACTATTAACTTTCCAATAGATTATTATCTCTATCCACCTATCTATTCACCATTAGAATTGAGCTAAGTCTTTTGGAAAAATCATGAGTATAGAACAATTTGACTTTAACAGTTATTGTGACCATTCAGTTTTCTTTCACAATTTTTATAATGATTTCTTTATTCCTTTAAACCTATAATTTAAAATGTCTGAATAGAAATGAAAACAATATACTCATCACTATTTAGAGTTATAGGAAGGATGGTTAACAGACCTCTTTTAAATATATTATCATGTGTAATTTTAACAATAACTTTTGTTCTCACTTTACAAATGATAACATTGAATTTAAAAAATTTTAACATTTTTGCCTGGGTCGATCAATAAAGTAAGTAGAATATACAGAATTTGAACCCTAAATTTAATAGCTCATCATCTACTATTAAATAATTAAAACAGACTCTGGTTTTCCTGGCTCTGGTTTTCTTGCCTCCTTTCTTTCTTTCTTTTCTTTTTTTTTTGTTCTTTTGTCATTCTTTGCTTTCCCTTGTCTTTTTCATTTTATCCCACTTCCCTGAAACCTAACTGGCATTAGACAGTTTACAGACAACCAATAAGTCTTACAAAAATAGTTCTCAAAATAACTGTTCTGACAGCTGCCAAAATAAGATTGTACCAAAGACTATGAACAAGAGACTTGAAAAACAAATAATCCTCTAACTGTACCAATCACAACTTTTGCAGCAGTTAAAGATAAAGAAAAATAGAAACCTGGGAAAGATCCCCAAGTCATACAGCTTTGTCTTTCTTCACATGTAAAACTTCAATCCTGCTTTGCTCTGGGAGTTACCTGGTTGAAGGTATTCTCTTAGTATGTCAGCTGATTAAAGTCTTCAACCACAATTTGAGTAATTTTTATTGTCTTTTTTTTCACCTTGACATTCCGTAAGGGCAGAAAACATATTTCATTTATATATATTACACACTCCCTCAGACCTAATTAAACTCCCTTGTTCATAGGTTCTCTCTAAGGTCAAATTGTTTCATACTCATCCTGTAGGTCAGTGAAACCAAGTCATAATTTTATACCTCATGCATTTTCCAAATATCATTAGAACTAGATAGAATGAATTATTACTTTTCATGCTCAATATATTTTCCATCCTTTTCTAGCTAATATATATTAATATATTTTTAGCATCTGTGTGGTCTTGTGTATCATTCTTTCACTATTTCCTTCAAGAATATAAAACCTTGACAGAAATTTGCACTTGAAAATCAATTAGTGTTCTAAGGGTATCCCTAAACATTTCTGAGGTGGAATATATATTAAAACCTCAACTTCCTTATAAAAGTGTTATTATTATCATCAGATTACATAATTTATGTAGAAATTCCCAGTCTCATTGTAAAACTCTGTTATCATATAGATCACACAGAATGTGATTTGTAATCATTTTTTAAAAACTCCATAAAGTAGAGCTAGGAATTTGAGTTTAATAGGCTATGAGAAAAATAATATGCAAAGAGAAAGAAAAAGAAACAAGTGAGTATTCGTGTATTAAGGTAATCCTAGTTTTGTGTGGTAAAATTTAAAGATATTAGCAAAGACTGAAAGTTTAACCCTGTAATTATTCTAGTATTTACAATGTGTGAAACACCCAAACTGTAGTCATTTGAAGAATACAGTAGATTCACTTAGATCCATAACCACATGAAAATATTTTTATAATTTATAAATGTTCCTAAAAAAAATAGAAAAGCTTTATATTGGAAGACTTAACCAAAACAGTGATAAGAAAGAATCCTCTAAAGACAGCAGATATCAGATTGCTGGAGAGATTAGAAAATAAAAGTCTCTTAATAATTATAACGGATGTTTGAAAGAAATTTAAACTCTTTAAAATTGAGCAAAGAATTTTATATCTATAGGCAGATTTTTCTAATCAGTTCAATTTAGGTAGTTTGCTCTTGTACTGTGAATATATGGAAAGAATATATTTAGATGTGAACAGTTATTTTCAATATAAAAATGTTCCCTGCAGCAAAATCTTTACAAAACAAGTTATAAAAGCTTACAAATATTATGTAAAAATGCAAAACACATGCATAAGATTTACATGTTTAGATACATTTATAAAATTCAGTAAATAACTTAAAATATTAACCACGCAACTCATATTCATAAGCACAGTTGATAGAGTAAACACTATTTGAAACCTAGCAGTAGTTCTAATGCCCATTTAAAACAAACAGCAGTATAAAAAAGCTGCCATACGACTTAAACAGAAAAAAAGTTATGTGTTATGTTGCATCTGGTAACTATGTAAGCCTGAGTAATCAAGGTTACAAAAAAATTTTTATCAATATTGTATAGATAATCTGAAACATATTTTTAAAAATTTGCATTAATCATAACACTTCTTGTTAATTCAGATAAATTAAATAAAGCCACAGAGCCAGTAAGTACAAGCTCTAGGATTCCAGAAGTGGTCTGTAACTTCCAGGGTCTGAATGCTGGTGTGAGGAAGGATTTCAATTTTCATTTAAAAAGGGAAAGAAATCTAAATTCAAATCTAAATATAAATATAAAGCTCTTTAAAATTACATTTGCCTCATTTGTTTAATGATTTAAAATATAAGCATGTCTTAGTCAGTTTGGACTGCCTTAGCAAAATACCATACTGAGTAACTTAAACAACAGAAATACATTTCTCACAGTTCTAGAAGCTGAGAAGTCCAAGGTTAAGATGCCAATGGATTTGGTGAATTCTCTTTCTGGCTTGCAGACAGCTGCTTCCTTGCTATGTGCTCACATGGCCTTTCCTCGGTCCAAATGCACATGTGGGATAAGAGATCTCTCTCTCTTTCTCTTCTTATAAAGCCACTAATCTTGTTAAGTTAAGAACCAAATCTAAGACCTTATGTAATTATAATCACCTCCTAAAAGCCCTATCTCCAAATACAGTCATGTTGGGGGTTAGGGCTTCAATGTCTGCATTTCAGGAGGACATTCAGCCCATAGCAAAGCACACACTGACGTTTGTCACCACAATATAATCTCCCAAAAGATTCTGTCTGAGAGCCAGATAAATTCCTGGAAAACATATGTATTATCTCACAATTATAGTTTTAGAAGATCTTACATTCTTCTTTTACCAAGAAATGAAACAAAACAAAATTTGATTTTTTTTTTGATAAAATTGACTTTTCAGTGCAAAATGAATTGGCACTCAATGGTCTGTTATGTAAAGCACAGTTTATAAGAGGAAAAATGAAATGATTAAGGAATACTTCAGAATTAGGACTTGGCCCATACATAATTATCCACAAGTCAAGGCCAAAACTATGAATAATGAATATCATATAAGAGAAGTTAGAGACAATGCTGGAGGAAAGTTAGTTTGACTTAATTAATAATACCAAGATAAAGAGTTTTCAATGGAAGAAAGATTTGAATTTCTTATTTGCTGTATTTCCTTAATTTATTAAACAATAGCTTTCTTAGACACTAAATAAATTTGGCATTGTTTCATGACCACAATTTATGCAGATTAGTTATTGCTTTTGATTCACATGAATTTTTGGGAGACATACATTATTGATGATACAATATTAAAACTTGACTATTGATTAACAGTGTTTTGGGAAATTCCAGCTTTTTCATCATTTTACAATAAACCTGTGAACGTTTACACTTTAATTTACATGTGAGTGGCATTCATGTCCTCATAGATTCTCATACCACTCTCAGTTTCCCTAAGTGAATAAAACAGTGATCGGTTCATTGGTCTCTAAAATGTTTTATAGAGTAGACATTCCCAATTAAAACTGAAGGTAGCATGAGCTACAAAAGCTGATTTCCCCTCAATATTTTGTGCACATGAGATACAACCCCTAGAGCAGTAATTTCTGAATGGCTACATTTGAAAGTGTATGCCACTCTCTCCTGTTTAAGTTAGACTTCTCCATTTTGGGATATAACTGCAGATTCTCTCATCTAAAGTCCATCAAGATTACTCACCCAGTTTGAGAATAAACTTTCAGCTTCATATTTTACAGTGAAAAAAAATTTTACACAGGGAAACGTGTCTATCATTTAGTTTATGGAATTTCAATCCCATTTGGGACATTGACATTATTATTATTTTTTAAATTAATTTATTTTTAAGTTTATTGGGGTAACATTGGTTAATACAATTATATAATTTTCAGCTGTACATTATAATTTGACATCTATATATTCTATTTTGTGATTACTACCTAGAGTCCTTCAGCTCCATATATTTGATCTCCTTTACCCACTTCACACACCCCAAATCCGCTATATTTGACCCTCTTTACCCAGTCTATCTCTTCCCTCCTCCCCGACCCTCTACCCTCTGATAACCACTAGTCCATTGTCCATGTCTCTGAGTTTCTGTCCTGTTCTTTGTTGCTCTTAGGTTTATATCTCACATATAAGTGATATAAGGAACATTGACATTAAATTAATTCAATTACTCAGTGCAAAACTAGAAGTGAGGAAATGGAGGATCGCTTTTCTAAGATAGTTTCAATCTGCTTTAATTGAAAGAAAATATTTACAATAAGTTTTACCTAATGACAATGCAACCTGAAACGGAACTGTTCACTCATTAACAGATCATTTTCGTTCTTTTACACTTTTAAAAGCACTCAAGTCATCTTTACCAAATCAAATAGAAGAGTGCATACAATTAATGCTAGTTTCTGTTTAATGCAAGTGAGGTAATGAATATTTTTAAAGTCAATTATTTGAATATTTTTAAAGTCAATTATTTGAACAGTAGCTACGGGCAAAGTGTGAATTTTGAAATTTACCCATGTAGAATTTTTGTGGCTCATGGACAAAAATGAAAACATACTTCCACCAGTTTTCTAATCAGAAAGTTCTGAACGGCACTAATTTATGATTTTAGAAGCTCATCACTTCTGGCCTGGAACTAGAAATGGAAAATATTAAATTATAATATAAATTTTAAAGGCAATAAATCAAGCAATTTAAAATAAGGCTGAGATAATTTTTTCCTCTGAAAAATTTCCACACTGTTTTATAACCAATTTGTTGCAAATATTCATTCAAAAGTTAGTTTTAGGCACTAATACCGTAAGCACAGAAATATGCAGAA
This sequence comes from Macroglossus sobrinus, assembly GCA_004027375.1. NCBI lineage: Eukaryota > Metazoa > Chordata > Mammalia > Chiroptera > Pteropodidae > Macroglossus > Macroglossus sobrinus. The sequence continues at coordinate 23,844 of PVKZ01000441.1, forward strand.
TAATATCCAAGTTTTAGCAATAACTAGATTATTAATTTTAGCAATAACTTAGTTTTTATAGCTAGTGTGGAGCTAATAAGTAAAATATGGTATTTTGTCTGTAGTATAACAATAAAATTATGTAGTATTGCTCCAAAAAGGTATTTTCTGGGAATGTTATATCCATTAAATTCAAATATCTTACAAAATTCACGAAAATCCCAATAAGACCAATGTTTAAATACATAAGGAAAAACTAGCAAGAAAGACCAAGAATATTTTTATGATTATTCTATTCCTTCTCCTTTGTTTTTATACTTGAATTTCTATCACCTGTGTCGTGAGTTAGCTGGAGTTTAGCTAAGGGTCTATTAGCCATAATTGAATAATCAATTAACAACATTCCACTCCTATATTTAGCAATTTGTTTAAATATAAATAATTATGCATTTTAATTGAGAGTAGTGGGTATTTGGCAGATTGAGCTTTTTAGCATGGGGGAAATCTAGTATGCACACATAATGTGTAAATACGTAAATTAACAAAATCTGAGTCTAACCATGCTCCCCCCAACAAGACATTTTCAGATCATTTTGTCACCTTTGAGATTTTTTATATTATATTTTATTAATCCTATTTTAGTGATAACATTAGAAACTTAGAATGCTATCATTCCCATATTATTAGAGAAATAAACTAAATTATTATAAATATTTACCTAACTAGAATGCCTTGCTTACCTAAAGTTTTTTTTTCTTTCTCAAGTAATATCTTCTACTTTGTTAATTTAAGTATAATTTTACCATATCGTAGCTTATGCATTCAGAAAAGTATGCATAATTGGGATTATCGGTGATACAAAAAAAATGCAATAATTGGACTCTAGTAAGTTAGAATGTGTGAAGTTGAAAGAAAGTCTAAACCTGGTTTCACTGGTAGTTATGATTCCTCCACTTATTTCCTGTGCATGTATAGAAGCATCACTTTAAATTTGTACTTTAAGTATCTAATGAACATCTCTCTATAAGAAATTCAATATATGTAAGGAAAACTTCTTTTACATTATAAATTCCACTGGAAACATGATTGAGACATATTTTTGAAAAAATTAAAAAACTGAAGTAAAATAATATCTATTAGTTGTATAAATAAAAATAAAAGACAAATTTTCAATATCAGAAAAAAATATTTGCAATAATTTTTTACTGACAACCCAGAGTAGAACCCCCTGAGTCTGTATATAGCTATCATATATAAGAGAGTCTGGAAACTCTGAATTTAATTTCCATTCAGTGATTTTAAATGCTATTTCATAGTAACATGTGATAACACATTTGCCAAAATGCCTCTCAGTCTTTCTCAACAGATGTTGAAAAAGAGCTGTTTCTAATTTTATAGACACCAAAATAGGCGGCAGTGGTGGAGGCGGGGGTGGGAGGTGAATGAAGTTCAAATAATTTTATTATGTTGGCTTAAAAAAAGGAAAAAAATTGTAACAGAAACTGTTTCGGCACTATATTACTCTCAAATATTCGATGGACTTACAAAAGGTGCCAGTGTTTATACAAAGCAATAAACATTCTAAACAAAGCAGTTCTCTCTGGCTAGGAATTATATTCTTGTTGATCATCTATATGTCTGTATTTTATTACACCTCAAACCAAACTACATATTATCTTGGAAATGCTATATTTTTATATTTCAAAATGTTTTGAAATACCTCTACTTATCTTTGAAACAGAGGACTTTTCTAAGAACATCAGTAACAAGTTTATGCCCTAAATAGAATTTTTAAGAAAAACTCTTAAATGACATTGTGATAATTAAAAATTTACTACTAATAATAATAAAAGAAGTAAATGAAACAAAAAACTTAGGAAACAAAATCAATGTTGGAAAATGCTTGTGCATATAACATGCAACATAATTCTAAAAGTCCAGTCACTCAGCCTGTACTAAGAAGAAAAAATCCTTTCGATGAACTGTTTAATTGGGTCTAACATGGCTGTTTATAGCTAATCTTGAATGTACTAATAGGAAACTGAAGGCCTATACTCAATGTTGGTTTTGCTCCCTTTAGATCTCGCTGATAATTACGGTTTGATCTTTAATTATTCTGCTTCTCATTTTCAATTTATGATTAAGACCAACAGCATGCCCTGGAGGCTTTCTGAAAGTGCTGAGCTAGACAGGAAAAAAACAGAGGACAGCAATTCCTCTAGCCTATTGGTCCAGGTGGCAAAAATAAATTCTTATTTGGCTTTGTTTTTAAGCCAGTTGTTCCAAAATTAAAAAATGAAGAAACTATGATTCAAGGAAACTAGTGGATATCTTTCCAAATGCAGGCCAGAGCAATATTTTTGTAACATTTTTAATATATTTTATTGTAAGGCTAGCAGTGAATAAACCCATGAGTCCTGTGTCCATAATGCAATTAATTCTAACTCTATAACTTTCTGGCTTCACAAGTTTGGAAAAGGTTCTTTAAGTGTCCACATTTCAGTCACTGCATATTTAAGAATTATATAATATAGCACCAAGGGCAAGAGTTGTTTTTGTTAACTCAATCTGTGCAAAAAATTTTCAACAGTACCTGGCTTATTGTAAACTCTCAAACTTATATAAGATGTTAATGTTGTGATTGGTTAAAATAATTTTGGTGATGAGATCTTGCAAATTTCAAAATGGAGACATTTTCAAATGACTTTAACACCTTCCTTCAAACAGATCACAAAATTATACAATCTAAGAATTATAAGAATAAAACTGAGAAGTTTATGAAGAATATAAAATCATGCTTATAACTTTTAATTATTTTTTTCACGTAACAGAGATCATGTCCATTAAAAGAAAACGCTTAAATTCATGGTATGTTTTATGAACTATCTTCACATGCTAACCTAGAATCACCTTTCTAAACTCTGCCTCAAACATCAGTTAACTGTGACAAAAAGAAAGTAAAAAAAACCCAACTAAAGTATTAAACTATAATTAGATTTTAAGAGTAGCACATATGCTTGACTCTTTAGTGATATGAATAATGAAATGTTTAAGAGGTTAATAGGACAACATAAAGTAGTGAAGATAAATCCAGAATCCATTGAGCAGAAGAGGTTATTTTAATGTCAGGGTGGGCAGAGATAGCTAGGGCATTATACAGGGACATTTTGAATCATTTGCTTTATCACATGGTCTAAAGGAATAAAAATTGGTCATTGCTTATTTCATGTAGAAGACTCATGTGAGCCTCTTTGATATCCTCAATTATGTCCCTTGTGAAATTTGTAAGCTTTCTCTGGTCCTCTTTAAGAGTTTGGATCAGTTAACGTGTAAATTATAGGTTTTTCTAAGCCCTGATTTAAAAAAATATATATATATCTAGTCATTCTGTGTTTTTTTTTTTTTCTGATGCCCTAATAGCCAGATGGAAGTAATATTTCCTTTATCTAAATCCCATTATTTCCATAAACCTCTCAATGCCTTTCAATATCATACTTTAGAGATTTATGTAACACTGTTTGCAACTAGCGTGCCACTGGTCCCCGTAACTTTTGACAGAAATGAGGCTTGACAAGCAAGGTTAGCTCAGATTTTGTTGACATATTACCCCATCCTGAGTACTGCTGAGCCCCATCATTCTCCCAGAAAAAGACCAAAGTACTTTTGGAGTCCTCAGTTCTGAGTCACTGTGTTATGAGGAAGCACAGTGGTTTATGGCAAACAAGCAGGGGTGAGAGTCTTTTTTTTAAGTCATATGATAGAAAGGACAATCATAACACAGTCATATATTTATTACAAAATTTAGTAAAAATTATTGCTTCAGTTTTTATGCATAACATTCCCCCCCAACAGCCTCAGAAATAATACTAATTGTTAATATTTATTGAGACCTTGATATCTTACCAAGAGTCAATCACTGTTCTAAGTTCTTTCCATTCCAAATCCATACTTTTGAGATAGGCACTTTGTTTTCACTCCTAACCCCCTTTCGTAAATGGAGAAACGGAACATTGGAAGGGTGAAGCAATTTATCTCAAAATAACAGTGCCAGGGTTTTTGCCTAGCTGGCTGGCCTGGCTCCTGAGGCTATAGTCTTAAAACAACTGGCAGGAAGGATGGAGGGGGCCAAACTGGGAGAACATGTAGTATCATTCACCATATTCTACCTAGAATCTTGGGCTAACAAAGTTTATATTACTAGGTCCATCTTCATAGTGAGTTTTTATTTCATTAGATATCATTTTAAGTACTCAAAAATCACACATAGAGACATCACCGATGATAGTCCATCAGACCTTCAAAAAATGATGACTAATTTAGAGTCAGATAAGAATCTTAATTCAAGGGTTGGCAAAAAATGTATGTGGATGAACAACTAGTAAATATTTTAGATTTTCAGGCCACAGAGCCCTTGTGGAAATTATTCAACTCTGTAGTTGTAGCACAAGAATAATCACAGATGATAAGTAAATTGGAGCCTAGCACAGAATGGGGGTGAGTTAATTGCAAGGTACCTGAGACACATGATTTAAGAAAGTGGTCATTTTCAGGGTTATTTGAGTACAAGACCCTGAAAGTAAGTCTCTCTTTAGATTTGGTGCCTTGAGAGCCTTATTTGCCTCATTTTAGTCCCTTTCCTGAGTATAGGAATGGATAAGCCTATTTTATTTACAATAAAATTTTATTTACAGAAAGAAATGCCCAAAACTAGAATTAGCCTTTAGATAGTGGTTTGTAGACATCTGCACTATATGTACATAAGGTATCATAGTTTTTGACATGCTACTCGTTACTCAAATGTATGATTCAGACCTAAATCTTCTTATATCCCTTAGATTACTTTTAAAAAAGGTGATTATACATCATTGCTAGTGTCCATCATGAGTAGCTATATGAGATAGTGTAATCCAAGGATAGTAGAGGTAGAGAATATCTTCTCAGAAAAAAAAAATAGCTGTCACATAAAAGGACACAAAATAAGATATGAAGAAAATGGTAGATGATGTGAAGTATTGGCATAAGTTATATGTTACCACTCATTTGGAAGCTTCTCAGGGATTTCTAGAAATAAATAGGAGGATGATCATCAGAAGATATATTTTGTTTGAGCATCTGAGATTAAGAACCAAGAACCATGGGTTTCATAATGATGCTCGAATACTTAGTTTAAACCATTGATATGTATCTTTTATTAGTGTTAAATATTTTTAAATTATATGAATTAAAAAAATTTCTTTCTATTAAGCCTCATAGAGTAAAATGTAGAAAATAAAATATTAATGCATATTAAATATTATTTTCAGTACACTTTAATTGTCCACTATTCTCCATCCAGAATTGGTATCAGTACATACTAGAGACTTGTGCATTCTTTCAGTGACCTGATTTTTAAGGACATCATAGAAATCTTCAGAGATATGAAGAATATGAAAAATTTTGGAGTGCTACACACTGGCTTCTGCATCTCCTACAGTAGCTCCAGATGGAGAGTATAACAAGGTAAAAGTTGTCCAAAAAAAGATCTTCAGTAAGTCTTTATAGTTTGAACAAGCATAAAAATTCAATCTCATTTGCTCTAGTTAACAAAGATATTTTTTAAATTATTCCACTGTGCATTGTCTATTTTGTTTTCTGAACAGTACAACAAATTCTAAGGGAAAATAAATAGAAGACAACATCCATACTGTAACTGAGGTGTGTCTTAATATATCGATCAAGTATATAAAGAAAACATATAATTCTTCTTTCCAGTGTTATCTGCTCAGTGATTCTCATAGCCATGGTAAACTCTGATATTGAAATCACTAGATTTTCTTTATTTTGAATCTTCAGAAGTCAGTAAGACAGAGTTTTTCAGTGTCATTTGACAATTGAAGAATAGTATAATATATTTGAAATTACATATGCAATGCATGAACATAGTCTTATACATTGTGTATATGTTTTAATTCTCTTTGAAAACCCTGAGTCAGAGTTTGGATTACCTTGGGTGTTTTCATCTAGAATGTTAATTAGAACTAGGAGGTAACTCTGACTGACCATGTGAACAATCTGACCAGTTCCCATTAGCTGAGCCCTAATGATAATATGCTGAATTTGGAGAACGACTCTCATTGCACTCTGTCAGAAATAGAGAAAAAGGCACTAAGTTCTCTTGAAAATAAAAATGCAGAGCTAAGGTGGATTTAGATGTCTTCTAAAAATTTATTTTCTATATCTTTCTCCTTTCAGAGTTGACTCCTTCACCCACAGAAAACACATCCCTTATTATTCAAATTACATTTTGCATTGTCTGCCATTTCAGCAATTGCTTGTTTCATATAACTCTTTGGCTGGTTGAGAGAGGGTCAAAAAGTGCTTCATCACATGTACAGCACACATTATGCTTTTATCATTATTATTATTAATAATAATAATAATAAAATAGTTTGTATATTATGAGACTCAAGAGACCTCACACAGAACAAAATAACCATTTATCTTATTCACTCAAAGAGGAAGTCTTGGTTGCTTAGGTGAGGGATTTTGGGAAAGTTTATCATAAATTTATATTCCTGTTCTTTCTAATAGGCTTAAAATAACTGGTCTCTTTTATCATTCTCCTTTTTGCCCTTACTTCTCCACTCATTTAACTGGTATAAATGTATAGTGTTGAAAAACTCAAATTGGGTCATATCCCATAGGAATGCAAGTTCAGAACCTTTTTTTCTTTTATATCATTTATGTTTTATAATGGGCATAAGAGAATTGACAAACGTGCCCCTTCCTGAGATGGTAGGTTAGCACAATACAACCTTTTTTCTTTTTTTCTTCCTTTTCTTTTTATCACCTTATGTATTAGAAGTTGCAACAAAAAGTAGGATACTTACCATATTTACCTGATATATCTGACCACATTTAAAATCTTGTAAAACAGTTATAACATGGTTGTAAGATTTTCTCACAAATGAAAAATTCAACTCCAAGTCTATTGAGGTTGATTTGTTCATTCAGTATATATTTATTGAACATTTATTTGCCAATATGCTTAGGAAGAGCTAGGGATCAATTATGAACAAAAATCATGGTTATTCATTATGATTCAGGCAGCTTACTCCCTTTTAAAAAAATCATAAACTGAAAAGAAAGTTCCATGTGTCATGTGATTATCGAACAGGGAGTTTTACCTAACTAATGAATAAAGAAATACTTGGTACAAAAAGTTACATTTGAGTTGAAATATAAAGGACAAATTAGAAATTCAAAAGATGCATTGGATATAGTAAGAGAGGACAAGGCACATTTGAGAAAGTGAAGGATGTTAGACAAGGAGTGGAGGTTACAGTGAAAGATGAAGATTGAAAAGTAGGTAGGGGCCACACTGGCAAGTTGTTTGGGCTGTTTACATCTTCCTCTTTATAGCAAAAAGCAATAAAAAGACACTGTTATAAGTATAAGTAGATATAGAACAGGAAAGGAGAACTTACATGATCAGCATTGCATTTGAAAATTATCTCTCTATTGACACAAATAACAATATAATATTATGGCAGAGGGTATTGGGAGATTAATTATTTAGCCAAGACAATTTTTGTGGGGGAGGATCATTGTAGGGGACAGATGAGTTCTAAGAAATTGGATAGTTCTAAAAATTATTTGAGACATAAACTGGACAGAATGTGATGGCAGCTGGCAGACTACAAAGAGTTGGGACAAGGAAACATGGTTTCTAGGTTTCTGGTTTCTAAAAAGAGTTTACATCCATGCTATGCAATTGATACTGGAGATTCTGGAATAGTGCAGTACTGAGGTGTTATACTATGACAAGAAGTAGAGAAACAGCAAGAAGGAGACAAAAGGAGACTTAGGAAAACATGATGTTAATGAAGTAATACAGTAAAGCACTCTCCAAAATTTTTGTCACATATCCAGTATGAAACACATTATAATTTGTATCTTTAATAAAAATTAAATGAGGTTAATACACATTACACTATCAGGGTTTGAATCTATAAATAGTGATTCTAGATTTACATTTCAATAATATATAGCTACATCATGACTTTGAGTATAGGGTGCTAAAAGACTATATATAAAATTGCCAAGTCCCACTGATGCTACCTTATATATTTGTATACAATACTCTTATTTCTAGATTTATTTAACACATATGCCTCCCAAGTGTGGAAATCTGAAAATAATTTTACCAAAGCTTTGAGAGTAAAAAAATGGAATGTCTCAGAACGTTTGAGCACTTACATTTCTATTTAATAATCTTTGTTGTTGTTGTTATTGTTAGTGTTCTAAACATATGCATCACCATCTCTCATCTAGAATACTGAATTTTTTCCTAGCTAGTCTCTACTATTTACTCGTGGCCTCTCTCAAACCCTTTCTCTTCTGACCTACAAGTTATCTTTTGAAAACAAATCTCTCCCCAAATTAAAACCGTTCAGGGCTGCTCATAAGATAATAAGTCAAATCCTGGAAAATTGCACTATGGTTTGATATAATTATTATGAATTCCTCCTTTCACTCTTAAAAATTTAACATAAATATATATCTTTAATTTACCTTTAAGTTCTTGTACAGTGTCACCTCTACTTCTACCACCACCCTTATCTCTTATCCCTCTCACTCTTGCTGTATCCACACATTGGGTCTTACATTTCTTAAACATTCCTCTTTTTTTCTGGAATGTTTGGCAATGCTTTATTGTCTGTTTTCAGTCCCCTTGTACTTGCCTCTGATGGCTCATATTTGTGATGTTAAAACTACTCAGCCTTTAAATGCTAAATAAATAATGTATTTTTTAAATAAAGCAATATAAAACCAACAAAAAATAAAACATTAAATAATTCTTGACCTATCACACACGTCCCATATTTGATAAAAATCTGTCCCTAGATTAACTAGGTCAGATACATCTGACATAAGTTGCCATAGTTCTCAGTATGGAACTTGTATTTAAATAATACATGTTATATATTGTACTTTTTGAGTTTTTCTCAGGTAGAGTATAAACTATGAGAGGAGAAGTAGGTCTGTCTTATTTCATATGTCTCTCATTTTATAGAATATAGACTCCTTGGAGGCAAGGATTGTCATCTCCGAGTTTCATTCTGAGTCAGGAAATATTGTTGATCCTATTTTTCATTTAGAAAAAATAATGAGGTTATTAATTAAGCAGGTCCTAGAACATGACATATTGTGGAGTAAAATAGGCAAGTTTTGCTGATACAATTACAAGAGAAAGCTCAATAGAGCCCGTGTTAAGGTCCAACAAAATGGCAATGAACAACTTTTCAGGTGAATGGCAGTTGAAAAATGGGAGAGCCATCAGATAATGGAAACCAATATTACCAACAGACTTCACTGTCTGAAAAAATGTTGATAAAAGGCATTATTAAATGGTGGTCCGGAAGGTCCCTCTAACTTACAGTGCATTAGAGAACAGAATCAAGGAGAAAAATATTTTTACTTCAAGGATTATGCCCACCCTCTTTCTTTAATTTTAGCTAAACCTGCTATTTAATTCATTTTAAATTGGCATAAATTGATAACTTATTTTCTGTAAATTTATTTGTGCATCTTTTAATCCATAAAGCAATTTTCTATCTTGTAATGGATACAATTGGAGAAGAAATTGATGGTGACTGTAAGGCAAGGTATAATACAAATGAAAAATACTAAACTAAAATGAAATGAAAAAGGCATTATACCTCTTTAAAATGAGTTGTTAAATACTTAAATGCGTTTATATTTTAGAAATAGAAAACCTAATTGTAAAAATATTTTAATGATATATAACAAACTATTCTGATTCCCTTTAAATGTTATGCTATCAAATACTTTTCATACACGATTTAATAGAACTGCCTTCTTAACATCATCTACAATCTAAACTTATATTTATCTAAGTAGCCCAGAAGCAGAAGCTGAGACATAAGGTAGCCAAATTAAATATTTTTGATTAGAAGAATTGAGATTATAATGCCACACACACACATACATACATAGTGAGATATATGAAGTAGTCTTTTTATAGTTTCTTTAAACTACATTATCTTTTACAAACATGATTCTGAAAGATAGAATAAATCTTTGATTTTATTTGAATTGTAGAAATTTCCTATTGCTTTGACAAAAGTATTTCTATAAAAGATAAATGATTATTGAAAGATATGAATATGTTTTAAACTTTCATGGATGAAATGGACAGTAAAATATGAACAAAAAAAGCATTGTAATTCTTCTTTTGATAGAATTCAGACCTTTGAAAAAAATTAAATCATGAATGTCTATATTGGCCAATATTTAGCCTTTGAACAGTTTTTCACTCTCTAAATAGTTTGAGTAACTTATCCACTTTGATGACTTCAAATTTACTTCTCGGTGTACTTTATATATTAAATATATTCCATATATGTTAATGTGTCTATGTGAGTATATAATGTGTGTATGAGTGTGTATGTATATACATATGTATGGCATTAAGACATATATCTCTGCCCTGATTGTTATCTACAAATGCCAGCTAATTATCTTGCTCACAATTCTTGCTGCATCTCAATAGCAGTGTATGTTTATTATCATCTTCCTCCCTTTCTAACATTTCTATTTCTATTGAACATAACATTCACCTAAGGTCAAAATCCCACTTTTTTGAGAGCTCACTCTTTAATCAAATATATTCTCTTGCCTGCTGAACCTGTAACATTAGGTGTTATCTATGTGTCTATATTCAAACACTCTTTGAAGCAAGGCAAGTTACAAATATATAAAAACGCAAAAAGATTTTTTAATAAATAAAAATGAAATCTATTTCATATCTTAATAAACAGAAATAAAAGTGTTTTACAAACTTATTACCTTGATTAATTTGTTATAGTGACTCGAATCTATCACTTCTATCGTCATCGCACTTGCTTCACTTTAATTCAGATCATCACACCCCACTCAAGTAAAATTCTCATCTTTCTAAACCACACTCTGTACCACCAACCACATGTTCATCTCACAAAAGCAAGCAAGCAAGCAAGCAAGCAAGCAAGCAAGCAAGCAAGCAAGCAAGCAAGCAAAGCACCTTAAAACAATAGCAACCATAACTTTCTTTTGATATCTACAAAATGTTTAGAAATTTAGCACCGTGCTGACCTTAATTCCAAATTCTGTTTGTTTTGAACTTGATACTGCAGTCACACAGCTAACTGTGCTCTTATTTCTGGGTCTTCATAACCCCTGTTCACTCTTCCAGGAGCAGTTTCCTCTCCCTCTCTCAACTATCAGCCAACTAAGTAGTGTGTATTCTTCAATTCTGACATTAAAAGTGGATTTCTCTTCACATTCTCCTACAGTTACTGATTCAAGTCAGTACTACTTCATATATCATTACACTTTGTCATTTTTTCCCCTCTAATATACTCCATTTAAATTCATTAAGGGTGCTGATTAAGTTTTTTTTTATTTCACTAATACATTACACATATATGCTAAATTCATGCTTTAAACTACATTAAGTGACAGAGATTACACAGCTTGGTGTCCTACCACCTGAGTTTTTACTAATGTTTTTCGCTTGTTTTGAACTTTTCTATATTTCCTTCAGGCTTGGGTTTTCCATATGTACTATAGAAAAATATTTACCATTTAAACACTTCCATTACTACAGAAAAATATTTACTATTTAAATACTTCCCTTACTTCTTTATGCCTTAGAAATTATATCTTTACTTCAACTCAGAATCACACTATCTTCTGATTGAACTTTTCTATTAATCATAATAATACAATAATCTATACTGCTTTTCATTTAGAAGTTTTAAGTATCAAATTATATTTATATTTTCAGATGAATGTGTATTTTGTCTTCATGTGAATTACAGACTCTTTGAGGTAAACTGGGACATAAATAGGTAAACTTTCTGTGATTTTTTTGGTATCACAAACCTGTATAAGTGCATTTCATTTAGCATATAATCAATAAAGATTTCATAATTTTCAAAAATTTTAATTTAATTTTTGAAGTTAATATGAATCATCTACTTCCATTTATAATATGCTAACTCGTATTGAATGATATCTTACAACTAGACATCGTATAACTAGACACCTGAAACAAATCTTTGAAATTTATATAAATGAAGTGAACATTAGAATTACCATGACTTTTTATATAAATGTACTTTCTGGGCTGCTGTGCAGAAAAAAGAAAACAAAGCCAAAAAAAAAAAAAAAAAGATGATCTTGTTGAACAGAGAAGAAAGAGACTAAGGTTCAGAGAGGCTCAAGTAGGTGGAATTTTCAAGGTAAAGTGCTAGAAAAAGAAAAATTATACACAGAGCTTTAGAAATATGTATGCCAATTTTTCAGATTGACTCTCTTAATAAATGAGAACGCTGTTCACTGTAAAAGTTTCTCCTACTTTACTATAAGAGACAATGACAGAAACTGAACTGCAACGTTACAATCTATAATATTGATCAGGGCTAATTTTAATGCAACTATTTGTATTAATACTTTATTCAGAATAAAAAGAATTGAGAACAAATTCTAGATTTGGACCACATTTGTAAACTCAGATTGTCAGTGAAAGAGAGAATATGCGTTTGCCTATCTGTGTATAAGCCTCAAAAAGAAATCAACGATGAAAACAGGCTTTAAAAAGAAGAAGAAAGAGGCAGAGGAAGAGGAAAGAGAAAATAAATGAGAAAAAGAGATGACAAGGTGAGAGATATCTAATGTTAGGCTACCATAATGAAGATAGGGCCTTTAGAATAAGTGAGATATCACTGCTTTTTCTAGTCAAATCAATTTTATGCTATTTCATAGAAATCTTCTATTCAAAATTAGATTGAAAAAAAATGAAATAGAAATCATTAGTTTTTAGAATATATTGAATTGAATCCAATTTAATAGCGGAGACTGGCAAAGACCATGCAACAAAGTCATTGCATATGAATAGCAACAATAGAAAAAGGGAAGATTTACTTTGTAGTAATTACTTTTAAACATTGGAAGGGAATGAATTACATGTATACTAAAGGTCACTGAGGGATTTAACTAGGGAGAAAGTCAAGCACAAAGAGAAAGTTGTTTTTAATGCCACGTAAATTAGAAAAAAAATTGTTAATAATAATATTCACTGCCGTGGAATACAATAAAAATTTAGTCATTAATATATCCATTTCTTTTATTAATTAACATTTACAGAGTATCAACTGTTAGACAGGTATAAAGAAAAATAAGTAATTCTGGCCCTCCAGAAACATAGAGTTTAGTGGAGATATGACCATATAAGAAAAATATTCAAATATTAAATTAACTATGTGTGCAGGACAGAATGCACAGTCACTTGGTAGCCAGATGGCCTGGTATCAAATCCCAGCTTAACCACCTGTTTGCCTTTGGGGAAGTTAAAAAATTCCTGTGAGCTTCTATGCCTCATCTGTATAAATGGGATAATGAAATTCATTAAAATAAAATGGTTAAAGTTTAATGTGTTTTGCACAGAGACTGGGATATAGAAAACAAAAATCAATTCTTATTTTTCTGGAAAGGAGAACCACTGAAGAAAATCTTGAAGGATGAAGAACATTTAGCAAAAGATAAAAAGAACATTTTAGGCAGAGGAAGTACCACAGACAAAGGCATGGAGGAGTGAGAGCATTTTATAATAATATACAAAATAAAATGGAATTTTCATAACTACAGACTTCACTTAGGTAAGTTATATGGGAACACAGAAGAATTTTCTCTTAGAATATCATTTTAATGTGTTGCTTAACTTGAAAGAGCAATAGTGTGCTTAGTTTGCAAAGCAAAATTGTAAAGAGATATTAGTCAAATCATGAGATACTTGGGTGTCTTTCAGAAAAAACTTAAATATAGACATAAAATCATAGTTGATACGAATACTATGTGTATTGATAGATGCTTGCCAAATAATTACACTTTAGGAGTAGGATAATTGGTGTAAATTCGATTAAGCAATTCAAAAATTTACCCATGTAAACAGTAATTTATAGCATTTACTACTGTAAGCTAACAATTATTATCATAATAATCACTATTTCTATGAGATTTATATGTAATTATCTTATTCGATGATATACAGTTATATATGTGTATATATATGCATGTATGAGTGCGTGTATGCAAATGAAAGATACAAGTCACTATAAAAATAACAATATACTTTAACTTCAATACAGGCATTGGGTATAAGTTCCATGAATTCAAGTACTTGTTATTTTGTTCACCTATCTTTCCTTATTGCTTAAAATAGATCCTGGACTTTTGTAAGTGGCAATAAATATTTGCTGAATGAACAATTCAATTACAAAAAGTTCCATTTCTTAATTCACCCTGAGTCTGATCCAAGATGAGTATTAATGTAGAATTAATATGCAAATAATATCCTATGTTCAGCTTACTTTCTTTCTTCATTTGGGAAATTAGCGGTAGATAAACTTTTATAAATTAAATTTATATGCATTCCATAAAATATTATCAATTTAAGTGCTGATCAGAAATTATTTTTAAACCCATAGGATTCACTCAATGTATTCTTTTAGATATTTAAATATGGTGCTATCTCTCTGATGTGACATTTTCTCTTGTAAGTTGAAGTAAATTTGAGAAAGAAAAGATAAACAGTATTGCAGGTCAACACAGGTAATGTGACTAAATTACAAAATAATAAATATGTGTGGACTTCTGTGTTGTACAACATCTCAGTCTGATTTAAGAAAAAGTGTTGATTCAGTGCAAATTTACAACTTACGTGGTAGTGTTTTGATGAGTATCTAAGGTACAGAGATTTTATTTAACATTGTTATCTCCTGACTTCTGCTGGACTTTTAATTGCAATTATTACAACATAGAATTACAGACTCAGTGAACATAAATTCCCAGCATATGGCCTGAATGTTTTTATTTTGTTCTTGTGTTTATTAGGAAGTCAAAATACTGAGAAGAGGAATATAGTTTGAAGAAATTCTCATGAGTTGGTTAGAGAGAAGCATAGTATTCCAAAACACATGGGAAAATAAAAGAAAGATATAATAATGTTGGCAATAATTTTTTTTTTACCATTTTAGACATGTACACAAAAATTTTAATGTAAACGTATGTTTGCAGATGTTAAATAATTTTTCCATCTTGATATAGTTTTAATTTCATGTATGAGGAATAAAAAAGAAAGCTTAAAGATTAAAACAATTTTTACTAATATATAAACTATTTTTTTTCAGAGAAAGAAAAACCTAAATCTCTTATTTGAAGTGGGATCTGAAAAACTGTGAGTGGTTGCTACATTGTGGTTGCTACATTGTGCCAGGGTAGGCTTTTGTCTCTACACTGGCTAACAGGATCTCCAGGAAAAGTATAACCAAGAACCAAGAGATAAGAGTCTAGAGTTGAATGCGATGATTTGTGAGTGGAGACAAAGATATGTAATAAATCTGAGATAAATATCTACAAATGAGGACACAAAAAATGAGTGAGCAGATTCAGAAGGGTAAGCAGGAACTGAAACAAAAAGAGTTGTTTGAGGTAGCAGTATGCAGAAGAACACATTTTTCATAGAATGCTATGGCTTTATCCATATTCTACTGAAAGATAACTCTAGTTCTGTGAAATCTCTCAGAAAAGAAATATCAAGCTTGTCAATAAATGGGAAAGATATTATCTTTCCTAAACCCAGTGAGAAAAAAAGGGAATAGACTTATTTCATCTATGGAAAAGTGAAAATACAAAAATGATTAACATGCAAAAAGACATTGTCAGTGACACCTCAAATCAAATGTTATTGACCTTCATTAAGAAAACACAAACATTAGCTTCTGTGGTCTTTGTTAGATTGGCTGTCTTGCATGGTAAATCAGAAGAAGGCACTGGTTTTGGATGCAAAATTGAGATTACCTCTTTTTTACTAATGATTGAAATGTCAAATAGTATGAACACAAATAGCTAAAGTAAAGTGGGCATTTTTATTGTTAGATAAGAATAAGGATAGTTTAAGATTCTATTCCCATAGTAATGAAGCTCTACAACTAATATATTGATTGATCGTGTTACAGGATTTCTTTTTCATGGCATCCAGCATACATTGTGGGGATATGCTATGTGTATTATAAATATAAATAGGTAGTAATAGAAAAATAACCATCCTAATCAATCCCCTCCAATATTATAGAAGAAGCAAAATCAATCAACCAACCAACCAAAACAACAAACAAAATATGTTTGCTTGTTTGAGAGAGGAACCAGAGTCTCTCACACAAATCTGAATGAATGTCAATCTGATCTCCAGTGGAGGCTGAATTAGAGTGGGTTCTAAGCATTTCTGTGTTGAACAGACACATTTTTAACAACTTGTAAAGGACTATTAAGATTTATAGCATATAAAAACTTATAATTTTTCTTATACAATTAATTTATAAAATGTTTATACCATTGAGTTCCAGAACAGATGGTTAAATCATTAGACTCTGATTCTCACAGAGCAATAAAATACAATTAACATTTTCTATCTTGTCTTATATTTATATTTAGTTACTGTAACTTGTAATTATTATTATTTAACATAATAATTTTTAAATGCTGTAAATAGATATAAAATTTATCATTATTTTCCAGACGATATAAATTAAGGATAAACTAGAAAACGAAATGATCGTATGCTGTATATGAGAATTAGAATCATGAACTTATTTTATGACAGGTCAAGTCAGTGCAAATCTTGTTTAATATCTTTGTATTTTACTACTGATTTTATTAACTTTATGTTAGGTTTATATAATCATTAAGGCTCTCAGGGCATTATTTAAATTACTCTGTTAAACTGTCACATAACTCTTCCAGACGTACCACATTTCTCTGCTATCCATGATTGAAAAACTATTGAGAAAGTCCTTAAAAGAGTTGTTTCTCACCGGTGCTTTCAAACATCACATCCCATTCTTTCTTGAATGCATACCAATCAGGTTTTCGTGCTTATGTCTCTAAAGAAATTCTTGTGAAAGACGTCCATTCTGAGTCTTACTGATGTCAGAGCTTATGATTGGCAACAGTTGTTTGGCTCCTCCCCCGGAAACGCTTCCCTCCCTTGGCTTACGGAACCCGCCCTGCAAGTTTCTCAGTCTTTCAGAATCTTTTCCAGTCTCCTTTGATCATTCCTTTTTCTCACCTTTGAATGTTAATATACTCAGTGGCTCTGACTATGGACTACTTCATTCGTTTATTTACATACAGTCTCAGTTTATCTTATCATTATAGCTCTAAATTCCATTTGGCTGTGGATGACGCTCCAAATCTGCATTTGTAGCCTAGATATGTCATCTATAACTCAGATACATATATTTCCATATATTAACAATAGTTATCTCAATTTTAATATATACCAAACTGAACTACCATTCTTACTTACTAAATCAGTTGTTCTTATGTGTTTACATCTCAGTGAATGCTAACATCATCTATTCATTTTGTTCAGTTAAAGTTTTACATCTTGCTATCTTAACCAATTATAAACAGTTCTCTGGTCACTCTCTTTAACAACTTTATTCTAATTTATATACTTAAACGCACTTATTACTACTGGCCTAATTATATACCTATTAACTTAGTTATGTACTTAATATCCGATCTACCCTAGCATAATAAACTCTTTGAGGACAGAGATTTTTTTTTTCTTTTTGACTATTTTATTAATTACTAAAATATTGAGGTTGAATTTTTTTTAAACTGAATATATTAATATACTCTAGAGGCATATGAAGTTTTTACTTTTTAGCATACAAACACACTTATAATTTTGAGGGAATCTATCATTATATAAATCTTGGTATGAGGCAATGCCTATATTTCAACTCTGGAAACAAGATTTTAGATTTACCTTCTTAGTACATGAATCTAGATGCCCAATCAGTTTCTTAGCCCAGGACTTTGAATAAAAGGTAATAACCAATAACCACGGGATAGTTGAGAAATCATTGGCTCTGTGGAGAAGTTACTACTTTTTTAAAAAGTAGTAATATATTAGTGGTGTTAGGGGTTTGGCAAGGTTATCAGTGGTCAATGGTATCACCTGTGGCTACATATTGACCAGCTATTGCATGCTACCTAGACATCTTTGCTTCTGTGTATTTTCTACATCTGATTCTTTATAGCTCTAAAGTCTGCTGCTTGCTTAGTCAGAGGCCACTCGCCATTTAGAACAAGGAACCCTGGTTGTTATACATGATCTTTAGAAATGTTGGTACTGCAACTGATAGAAAGTATGTATCATGCTGATTTCATTTCTTTTGGCTATATATCCAGACGTGAGATTGCTGAATCATACAATCATTCTATTTTTAATGTTTTGAGAAAACTTTATAGTCTTCTATAATGGTTGTACTAATTGATATTCCCAACGACAATGTGCAAGGATTTCCTTTTCTTCACATTTTCATCACTGTTATCTCTTGTATTTTTGGTAATAGCCATTCTAATGAGTGTCTGAAATTTAGATAAACTTTTAATTTCAGATTAAGAGAAAACTTGACTGACCTCTGGCTTGAACAAGTAAACACAGTGAATGATACCTGTGAATGAATCCATTATCAGCACTTCTATCATATATGATGGTATGTCATTCAGTCTTAAAGAAGGAGAAAATTATGCCATTTGCTACAACATGGATAAATGTGGAAGACATTACGTTAAATGAAAAAAACCAGGCACAGAAAGACAAATACTAAATGATCTTACTTGTATGTGGAATCCTAAAAAGTTGAAATTGTAAAAGCAGAGAGTGGAATGGTGATTGTCAGAGGCTGGGGGTTGGGGAATTAGGAAATGTAGGACAAAAGGTGCAAAGTTTCAGTTATGCGAGATGAATAAGTGCTGTAGATCTTGCATTGCAATGATAACTGATATAGTATTGTATACTTGAAATTTTTAAAAAAGATAAATGCTAAATCTTTTCAACCCCTTCTCCCACACATGTACACCAGCATCTATGAAGAAATAATAGATAAGTTATTTAGCTTGATTTTCGTGATCTTTTCACAAGTTGTAACCTTAAAATATCTCAGTAAATTTATAAAAAAGAAATAATGCAAATACATACTCATTTTTACATTCCTTTATATAACTACTGCAAGGTTGTGTTTCAAAAATTATTTCATGTTTATCAAATATCAAGGCTAAAACATATCTCATGAGTAGAATTGTCATTCGTTGTTTGCTCTCTACAAAAAACCTGTGTTAAAGGATTTTTATGCAATATCTCAGTTGAAGATATTTTTTAATATCTCACTGCTATCCTCCATTTTGTAGGTGAGGAGAATAAAATTTAGATTGAATAAATAAGATTGTGAAGTTGGCAAATTAAAGTACATACTAGATTTTTATTACATAATGTGAATACAGCTGATATATATTAAACACACACACACACACACACACACACACACACAACAACAACAGCAACAACAACAACAATAAGAAAAGCCATGCAATAATTCTAAGAATGTTCTCATGAGAACAGAGTTTTTTGCTGTCTAAAATTTTACTAATTACAATAGTAAAACATCATATTTGGAAGTAAATCTCATTTTGTATTAAGAGTTTTTGGTAGGGTTTGTTTTCTCTAAAGTCTGGATGGTACTCTCACAAACAATTCAAACCTGGAAGTCAGGATTGCCATTTGAGTTGGTATAACTTCTCTCTATGGTATGACAAAATAAAAACATTCTCAAAATAAATGTGTAGTCTATGATCCTGCTTTCACCC
Source organism: Macroglossus sobrinus (assembly GCA_004027375.1). Taxonomy (NCBI): domain Eukaryota; kingdom Metazoa; phylum Chordata; class Mammalia; order Chiroptera; family Pteropodidae; genus Macroglossus; species Macroglossus sobrinus. The sequence continues at coordinate 43,584 of PVKZ01000441.1, forward strand.
AAATGTATCATTTCCCCTTTTTATTAAAAAAGATTAAATGACTTGCTAAAGTAATATGGATGACAGAAAGAAGCCACTGACATTTATCTAGGACATAAATATGCAAAATACTTTTCTACCTATCACTCTGTGAAGATATTTTTTTTCATTTTAGTTATAATTGCAGAAGCTGAGTCTCAAATGTCTTTGAGAAATTTGCCCAAGCTTTCAGAGTGTGTATTAATTGTGAGGCTTTAGTTCAATCCCAGGTTTTTCTGACCCAAACATACTCTCTCATTTACTTGGAAGGAACAAATTCTGGTTACCTCCACCCTCACAGAACAATCCCCACTCCTGTACAACCAACTAAAAAAAAGTATCTAAATTAAATCTTTAAATTATTGCATGCAAACATTTGAAAATATCACAGAAAAATTTTTCTCTTAAAAATTGAGACAGACGCACATTAGACTTGTTGACTGTGAATGTGACATATTTTCAAGGTTGTTTTCCTAAAATTCTCGTTAGTGTTGAAACTAAACAATCTCCAAAAATTCTGACATTAAACAAAGGAATTCAGTTTTCAAAGAGAACTATTTAAATACACTAAGAATTTTTCTCTCAGTTAAAATGTAGAAATTATTTCCAATCCACAATATTTAGTTAGAAGGAAAGAAATGTGTACTAATCAATACTAAGGGTAAGGGCAAGTGAAAATATTATCTTAGAAAAATTTTGAATTAGATGAATTGAACTTTCTACTACATTTTTTTTTATTAACATCAAAATTGTTGTTTCTGCTTTTATTTTTTTCTTTGCCTATTAAACACCAGTTTAAGTAGTTGAAAAAATATTATATTTAACATGCTTGATACTGTGTATAACATAAAGTAAATGCTCGATAAATATTAGCATTAAATATTTTATTAGGCTTCATTGAAGCATATATTAACTTTGCTGAAAACCAACTCCCTTAGAGTTTTATGATTAATAATATAATATTAGTATAATAACAGTGGTACCATATTAAGTAAATAGAAGAGAACATAACAAGAGAAAATGATTCTTAAATTAAGCCAAAGGTATTCTGAAACTCTTTATGTAACCATTATTGTAGGCCATTATAAACTGGAATCACTCATTTGTGGGTCAGGCCTGCTGAATATTAATATGCAATTAATTTCTTGAAATTTGATTTATTAATCCATAAACTGACAGTGATATTTCTGAAATGGCATTTATTTTAAAGTAGATCTATACTGCTATTTTGGAAAGAAGTAGGAAGGAAGGAAGAAACGAAGGAAGGAAGAAAAGGAAGGAAGAAAAGGAAGGAAGGAAGGAAGGAAGGAAGGAAGGAAGGAAGGAAGGAAGGAAGGAAGGAAGGAAGGAAGGAAGGAAGGAAAGAAGGAAGGAAGGAAGGAAAGAAGGAAGGAAGGAAAGAAGGAAGGAAGGAAGGAAAGAAGGAAGGAAAAAAGGAAAGGAAGGAGAATAGTTCTCCTGCTGCTTTCTAGTCAAGCTTTGTCTGCTATACTTTTGTCTTTATTTTTATTTTATAGGCTTCTGAAGATTTGAGTCAGTAACAATAATCAAATTCTATATGTGCCCTTCTTCTACATTAATTCACCTAGAACTCCTGACATAATTTTATGAACTATTGAAATTATATAAGTTATAATATGGATAAATGTGGGTAATGTGAACCATAGCTTTTAATCCATCAAAAAGAGGCAACATATTGAATGACTAATTTATATTTTTCAAAAACTAATTGAAACAGTCATGGTAAGTATATAAACTCAGCTGATATGCTATTATTTTAAGTAGAAAGATTATTTAGTGTTTTCTCACATATAGCTTTAGTCTCCTTTTATGATTTAATTTTGTAAAGAAGAAATTACCTATGGTTAACCTATGTTAACCATAAAAATATTTGAAATATAGATAAGGATCAATGTTCTGCAAAATAGAAACTTGATTTAAATTGCAAGTAAAGTTAATCTATGTAGTAAAGTAAATCTTATGTATAGTGGTTACAAACATATGAGATAAGTAACCTTATAGATATCTTCAAAGATGTAGAGATTATGTTGCTTAATGTTTTACAAAAATGAATATAGGAAAAATTCTTTAGTTGGAAATACATGCTGATATTCAAAGAACTGAAATCAGTTATAACTTTTTTCACCTTTTATTACTGACAGTGTGATTCTTAATCCCAAGAGTCTTCCTAACTCCAAATGATGCATATCTCATGGTCTTCTGTTGCTATCACCTCCTTCCTATCCAGTTATGTAGCACAGTTTCAAATACCAATTCACTATGTCCTTGAAGAATTCTTCTACTTGTCTTGTTTACAAAAAGTCATTACAGAGCACTTTGGAATAATCCCAAATTTTCAGATATAATGAGAGAGAACAGGTGCACAGAGAACTAGAAGAATTCATTATGCACATTATTGTTTTTTTTCTTTTTTTCAATAGTGCAAATCTAATTCGTTAGATTCATCAAAATGAAGCCTGATGTCATAGAAAATAACTTATCTCTATGTATTTAAAAAGGCAGAAAAAATCTGGATGAGTGAATCAAGCAAAGAACTAGAATTATAATGCCTGTTAACTCTTAACTTTGTATTTACTAATTGTTCTTATGACTTTAAATTGTGGCTAAATATTACTGACTACATTTCTTGTAATGTGCTCAATAGAAAGAAAGAATTCAAACAAATGCAATGAATTAAAATGAGCCAGCAGAAACACAAATCTAATATACTAGTTTCAATTAAAGTAGTATGGTTAAATAAATAATGATAAAGCTTTTTTTATGTGGAAGTATGTTTCTCTAAAATATGCATTTATGAGTAAACTGAGAACTTTCTATACTTGTTTGGCAATCTCAGTTACTACATAAGTGTTGTTAAGAATGTGTACCATAAAAATACAGAATTTTCTATACCATATACATCAGAGACAATATAAAGATATTTTTGGCATTTGTAATTCAGTTGTATATTTATTTTATAAAAAGTAACATAAAATGTAAAATTATTTAATGTATAAAAATTCAGTTGTTCAGGCTCCTCAAATTATTCAAATTACTAAGAATTCAGTCAATATTATCTTCTTTACAGGTACACACATAATTTTGTATTAAATTTGCTTTGCATTATTAAAAATTATTTAAATAAAAAGTTTCCTCTATTAGAACAATTAATTATGCTAATAAATTTTTATTGAAAAGACTTCAATATTTAGATATTTGATAGCCTTTTAGATACGATTTTCTGAAAAAATAATGAATAGTGATCTCCTTGAATATATAAACTTTTGCACAGTAATGTTCTAACTATTCATATTGTAATAATTTTGTCTTCTTATCCATAAAACTTCAAGCAAAAATACAAAAAAATAATTTTTTACTTTAAAGTAGTATTTTATATTCACTTAAAAAATCACAAAACCTGATAAAAAATATAAAAGCCAATACACACAGGAGCATAGTGGCAAAAATATAGGTGTCTGGAACTCTATGAATTGTTTTAAATCCTGAGTCTCTCACATATTAGTTGTATAATCTTGAGTTTCTTACAGAAATTTGCTGTGCCTTACTTTTTTCTTTTGAAACAATGTGATATTAATAATACTTTTCAATATTAATAATAATTTATTGCAAAAATTAAATTATATACTCTATAAGTATTGAGCACAGGGTCTAGAACATGGTAATTATTCACTAAATATTAATATTAGTTATTATAAACCATGAAATTTGTCCTACCCTCATCCTCATATTACTTGACCAATACATGATTTTCAAATAAATAAAAACATTTTTCATTCTTATACATAAAAGAAAAGTAAATAATTTTCTCAAGATAATCTTTTTTATATATAAATTTTTGATATTAAGCTCAGAGTAGTACAGACTAAAATGTTTAATAAATAGACCAAAATTTATTTTTTTATTCATCTATTTAGCTGTCCACTCATTTGTTCAAACATGTGCATGATCATATAATACTTTCTGCTAGACATTATGATAGACCCTGAGACTCCATGGTAAATAAAGGGACATAATGTCTGCTTGGAATCAAGAAAGGATTGGGGAAAAGCCAGACATTAAACCAATAATGTAACTAGAGAAATAAAAAAGGAAGGGAGGTGGGGGAGGTAGATAAGGGTAAAAGGAGTCAAATATATGGTGACAGAAGGAAATTTAACTCTGAGTGCTGAACACACAATACAGTATACATATAATATATTAGTAAATTAAAACCTATATAATTTTATTAACCAATACCACCCAAAAATTTTAATAAAAAAAGTCTTAGTATGATTATATAAGCAATCTAAGGGATAAGAAAATTAATTCCTGGAATAAAATTTAAGCTGAGACTTGATGGACTTTACCATTGTTAGCAAGATTATTAGCAATAATACTTCAGTAAAAATTAAGGTTTTGACCTCTTCCCATGTTCTAGCTTTTGTGCTAGTAAGAAGCTGAGCCAGTATTTAAATCAACACGTTTAAAACTTCTGAACAGAGGACACCAGGAGTTCCAGGCAGAGGAAATAAACATGTGGGAGGTAAGGGAAGGACTAGTTTGTAGGGCACCTTCTAAGCCAGGTGAAGAAGTTTAAATCTATAAGCTCAGGAATATGGAAAGACAAAGTATAATTTAAAGTAGAAGAATGATAGTCACATTTGTGTTATCAGAAAATTACACAGATTAGACGGGAAAGAGATGAGAAGTAGATGACAGAATTTGAGATGAGATGTGATAGAGTACCACCTACAAAGACTGAGATGAGATAGACTATGGCAATGGTAGTAGAGCTGGTGAATATCAATATTTAACAAAGAAACAATAGAAACGATTCTATAAAAACAATATAATTCTGTGAATGGCTGAATATGAGGAGTGAGGGAGAGGATGGAACTTGTTTTAGACTCAAGAGGTATGTGATGCTTAAGAAAAATGTAGAGGAGATAAAGAATTTTATTTTGAACATATTGAGTTAAATGTATATTTTGGCTCTCTAGGTAGAGGCTATGTTAATAACGTTGTGATTATGATGATGATGATGGTGATGATGTCAACATTTATTTGAAAAAAATTATGTGCTGGACTCTGAACTTTACATGTTTTCTATCATTTTTATATTCCATTGACTATAATTAATATAAAAAATTTATGGAGGATACTATTTCTGCTAAAGTTAGTCAAAAAACATTAGAGATAGATATTTTAATGACAGAAGAGCGTTCTGAGCTGAAGGTAAGAGTGTAATAGCTTAAAGTAGTAGGTTAAACTTGTAATGTGAAAAATAGTAACAGATAATCTGTCAGTAGCCAGTAACAGCACCAATATGTATGTGAAAGATGCAGAAAGAAGACCTTGAACATGAGACAGAAGAGGCTGGGCAAGGAAGAGAGTGTTTTAAGAAAAAGTGAGTATTCAATGTGTTCAATAATGTTTAAAGGTTAAGGTTTTAAAAATATTCATTGGATAAAACAACCAACAGATTATTTTATAAGGAATTATTAGATGGATATAAGATTGCAGTTGGGAGAGAAATGGAATAAAAGTCAATTTAGACAATGATTCAAAGAGTTAAACTTTGAAGAGAACTTTTTAATAGTTAAATCAGAGATAAAACATCATCAGGAAAGAAATCTAAAAATATAAGTTTTAAAGAGTTTGGTTTTAGATGAGGAAAAATTGGTTATATTTATATACTACTAGAAAGAAGCTGAGAATACTGAGAAAATACAAAAGAATTATGAATTCATAAGGCAAGATATATGAGTTACTTGGGTGGGGAATGGTATCCACCACAATGATGATTCTCTACTGGAAGTGATTTTACTTCCACATCTGGAAATACTATTAGATGTCGCAAATGGAGGTGGTGTGCTACTGGCATTTAGCGGGCAGAGGCCAGGGATGCTGCAAAACAACTTAAAATGAAAGAACAACAACCCATAAGAAAGTGCCAATAATGCTAAGGTTAAGGACCATGAATTAGAGGCATAGATGAGGGAAACAGTCTTATAGAGATTGAGGAGTCACTCTCCCAGGAGGGGGAAGATGAAATACAGCACAATTTGAAGATGAGGGAGTTGTTGAAGTCATCCGATGGCATTAATGGTAAAGAACTGTATAAAAGAGCTTCTACCAATAGGTTTCAAAAAGAACAAAAAACTGGTTGGTTAGGGAAGTATATGAAGATTAGCAAGTGGTACTGAATTCTAGTTTAGATTGTTAACTATGAATTTACTGGCAAAAAAATAAATGAAAGTTATACATATATTTCAAAACTACCCAGAAATCTTGATGCATGATTTAAGGAGTTTGGTGTATGGGTTACATTTCAGAATTTTCTGCAGATGTAAAGTAGTGAGAGTAAGAAAAATACATTATAAAGTTAATTCATGTAGATAACTAATTAAAATAAGATAGCTGAAGTTGGAAAGTCAAGACTGGACATTATTGAACTGGTTGGTATATTAAGATTAGTTGGTGACTTATCATTCAAAGTTTATTAACTTATTAATAACTACTCTATATTATACTTCTAAATAAAAAAATAAAAAATATGATTTATCAATGATGACTTATTTTGTACATTCATGTCATTTTTCTGGTGACTAATGAAAAATTATGAAATTTATGTTTTATAAAAATTACATATAATTAAACAATAACACAGAAATTCAATCAAGTTTAGTAAATATTGCCTTTAGCATTTTGATAATCTATAAATATTATCAAAATGCATTTTGAATATACATATTACACAATCGATGCTTGTAAAAAAAGTTAAATAATGAGGAGAAAAATAAAATTCAATGAACAGGAAAAATTTTTTTTTTTATTTACAATTTAAGTGTCAAAGGAAATTTGAATAAAATAGACCTGGTTTTGTGGGAGAACAGTGTTGAGATATGGTATATACTAACCACATTGTTCTATGATATTTTCTTCAATTTTTTTAAAGGGTCAAATATCATTTACACTTTCATTCCAGAAGTATTTATTGAACACCTGCTAGATCGTTGAGATACATCAGATACTGAGAAAGTATCTGCCCTAAATGGCATTACATTCTAGTCAAGAGAGTATATAATAAATAGATATGCAATTGAATTTAAAAATGTCTCTGTTATCTAGAGGTACAATTTAAGTATCTTTTTTAATGTTAAAAAAGTACTACATCTTTATTAGAATTAACAGGAGACATGCAGTAATTTGTTATTTGATTTTGAAATTTCGATTAAGCTAATGGAAAAAACTGAAAATAAATGTACTAAAAAGATATTTCAAAATATGAGACTGGGCAACCAAAATTTAAAAGAGCATTAGTTTTTCTATGTATAATTTTTTTCTTATAATAATAGAAATTACAAAGAGTGTATGTGTGCATGCTTTCTGTTTTTTCTTTTTTAACATTTACATCTTTGTTTGGAAATTCTAAAAGCCATACTTAATTTTTAACACCTACTAAAAGTGTCTGAAAAGTGATACCCATTAGAGAAAGAATGATAATCTGATGATAGTGTTAAGCAAGTGGTGCCATAATGAATTCTCCTTACAGAAGAGTATATTCTTAACTATCATCTGTCCTTAGAGTTCCATTATATTATGAGAAGTGAGAGTAATCCTCTCTGGAAAATGAAATGACTATTAAATAATTCTTAATTTCCAAAATGGTCTGTGCATTTAGTATTATTACATAAAGCAAAATATATAAATAAGTAAATAAACTTTAAAAGCTTATGACACCCACTTTCAAAAATAATGTTCTGCATGTAATCAAAACATTGTCCTCCTTTTGATTCATTGTTTGTGGCCAAAATGTCTCAATGAACATTATTCTGTAACAGAATGAAATGAGAAAGATTAAAAGAACAAACGGGAGACTGCATAATGGAAAACTACAGAAGAACTATCTCTGGCTAAGTGTATAAATGTAAATATGTATAGGAGGCATAACACCAAAATAGTAGGTCATTCATTCATTAACAAAAAGAAATATTTATAAAATGTTTACTCTGGGAAAACGTTGAAATATGTTTCTTATCTTCATAACATTAACATATTTCTAAGTGTAAAAAGAAGTTATAAGGTAGACCCATTTTGAAGGCTTAATTAATGGAGAAGGTTGTGTGTATATGGGGTTTGGGCATCTGGTGCATTCCTGGAAGCTAGCTATAAAAAGTTTTATACAGGTTGGAAATGATTGGGCCTTAGACTCATGTAGTGGCCTAGAAATGGAAGAAAATACATGGACTGGAGAGAGATTTTTGATGATTTGTGGAATTTCATATATAACGAGGGCTCAGGGATCAATTCTAAAATTCAGATCTGAACCCCTGGTGGATGGTTATGCTTTTGATAAAAAATATGGGAGAAAGAAGAAAACAGGTAAATATTTGAAGGATGAGGATATGTTTAGTTTTAGTTTTGAAATACGCACATAGAATCAGAGCTGAGTGATTTGAGGATGTGGATTAAACAGTTGGATCTGTGGGAGAGGAACTCTGGAAATACGTGGGCTAGATACTAAGAAGCTTTTCACTGAGGTGGACTGCTCTTAGCCATTTTGCTTTCAGGGTCATCTGTGTAATTTTGTAAGGGCAAAGTGTTGATTCTAAGGACCTACCAAACCAAAATCAAGGAGTCTCTTAAGAGTCCGAATAAAAGTTTGTTAATTAGGGTTAAGAAAAGGTAGCTACTCTTGAGCAGTTAATCCTCTTGGAACCAACTGTGAGCTGTACTGTGAAAGATGTTTTTAAAGAGTCTGCTGTTAGAAAATATTTTCAAAATTTTGAAATCTGAATCTGAGCTCCTGGAGATTCGAACAGTAAAACTGTGACTAAAGACCTGTCACTTTTGTGTCGCTACTTTCTAACAAGTTCAGCATTCAGTAGATTACTCAGGATGCATTTTTGTGAAAAGAATTACTCTTTAAAGTCAAGATAACACAAATAATTTGAAAGGGTTTATTTCTTGGTGTTATTTCACATTTGTTTCAAGTTTTAACTTGTATGGACTGCTCATAAAACGACTGACTTTTATGAATACACTGAAAATTACAGCTCATTCCTGTCCTTGTAAAAGCTGTACAACAAAAACTCAGCCATTCTAGCCTCCTGTTGGCTATTTCAAAGATCGGACATCCACTTCAAATGCCCTTATCCTTTTATCTATTAAGTTATATTCTCTTATCTCAAAGCTCTCCCCCAGGGAGCCTTTCTTGTCTGTGTAGGCAAAAGGGAAAGATCATATAACTTTCAAAGCACTGACATCCTTCATCTTTCTGAATCATCCATTTCAACAGAATAGAAATTTATACAACAGGATCTGCTTTCACAAAGCATGAGCTCAAAACACTATGTATGCCTTTAAAAGTGAAGAAACTCTCCAAATTAAAACTAAACAGAAAAACAGATAATGTGAAAATTATCTTTCTTCTTCAATAACTTTTTATATAGTCAAACAAATGATTTGGACCATGGTTCAAATACCTCTAGGGTTTTGTAGCCAGATCTCACTATTGACATGAGGTAAAAAAAAATATAAAATAAAATTATTTCTATTATGTTCATCTATAAAATGATGATCTATACAAAATCTCAAATATAGTATAAGCTCTCCATATATTATGTTCTCTATTTTACTGTGAGATTACCTATTTCTTAGGTGAATAAAGGAACAGATTTAGATTTTAAATTTTGCTATGTCCCTGAAAAATCTATTCTCACAGTAATCTATTCTCTCCACTATTAAAAGTCACTTCAGACAAACTAACTTAATTGCTGGGCATGTTACGGATAATATATTAATTTACTTCCCTAACAAATATGTCTACGAAGTGGGAAGGGAAAGAAACCCTGTCAAACAGGAAAAAATAAAGAGTAATTTTTTTTCTTATTGGCAAGATTGCATTAGATAATGTTTCTTAAATATTTTCTTTCTATGTTTTATTTGTGACACTTAGAATATTTTAGGAATTTGACCCATGTTAATTGTAATAATGACCTCCTCCTAGTTAATAAATACCTGAGGTGGAGGAACTCCAACAGTTTGATAAATGATGTGACACCTAGTAGTAAAGATTAAAAAAAAAAAGATTATTCCACATTATTTACAATATTCTGTCTTCTTATTGAAAACATATCCTATTTTAAACAAAAATGACACTTCAATTTGGAAATATTAAAGTTTTTATTTTAAAACTCTAGGTCTTTATAGTTGTGAATAGGATTTATTCTCAGATGTGTGTGTAATTTTTTTTTGTTTTTTTCATGATAAACTATTTGAAAAAGGCAAAAAGATAATTTTGGAGACACATGTTAGTGACACATATACTATTGGACTTATTAGATAATTGCCAGTTGTTAACTTGTGCTTTATTTAGGTCTACAGGTTAAGGCAATATTCACATCAATTGAAATATTTTCAAACTAATTATATTATCATGATATGAATGACCCATCAAATTTCTTGTTATACCAGGTTTTATTCAGCAAAAAATATTCTTAAGTACGCTTTTTTCACGGCCAATATTCTCCCCCAAAGCCTCCTCATTTCAATTCTGAAAGTTTCAAAGATAAGTTTTGTTTTGTTTTGTTTTTTAAAGACTTACTTGGCAGGTGTTGTTGTAACTCTGTCTAATAACTCACCCATTGTCTAGATCTCAGTGAGGGATATGTGGGAGGTCCCATAGTTTCTTTCCAGCTGTTACTTAGTCTGGGATAATGTTTTTTGGTTACATATAACTCCCAGCATGCAGTCTGCTACTGACAGCCTCAATAAAATTCTATTTAAACAAAATGAATTAAAAGTTTATGTAAACTAAACAAAGTTTAGAAACAATTAAGAACTCTTTCTGAACTGACTTTTGACTTAGAAAGTTTCATCTTGAGGAAACCTGTCACCTTGCAGGATAAAATACTGCAGACAGCTTTACAGGAGGCTGATCCTACCTTTTGCTTTCCTGAGCAAACTCTTAAAAGAGTTAGAAGAGCTTCTACAGAAATACCTGGAGCTTAAGAACCGGCAGCATCTGTTCAGTATGATAACAGAAGCAGCCTCCTTGGTGGCAGTCTAAACCCTAAAATCCCCCAAAATACCCCAGACCTAGAATCAGAGAAAAAAATATTGCATTAAACCATTTTTTTTTCAAACTTTCCAAAGGGAATCACGTCTGAGAGAGAGCTGAGACTCCATCCCTCTCCCCCACGATCACACACTCACACACACACACACACACACACACACACACACACATACACACACACACATTGCACACACATAGTAAACATAAAAAATAAGGTGGTATGTCAAACATGAAGCGAAAGGAACTAAAAGGTACTCAATTAACCAATGATAATGATGACTTATGAATAACCGAACCAATACAGTTTAAGTATATATTGCCAAGAAAGCTTAATTTTCAACAACCTTTGCCTGTTTCTATATTAGTGTGCCTTATATTGGCTTTCCCAAATGTGTGCATATTATACTGTGTATCCTTCCTCACCTCTGTTACTAATCACACAGCTAGACTGCTTGGATTTAAATCTCAACTCTGCCCTTTATAAGCTGTCTCTGTTTCTCAGTTCTCTCACCTGTAAGTGAAGACAATTATAGCACCCATTTCTTATGGTTACTGTAAAGATTAATGAGTTAATGTACACAAAGATCTTAAAACAGTGCAAAGTACCTAATAGAGGTATATAAGTGCTTGTTATTATTCCTCTTTTTTCTCCTAATTAAATTGTTCATTAATATCAATCATATATAGGTTTTCTCTGCTATTCTAAAGTAGAACATTCCTATGAAAACTTTCATAAGCCAAAATGACATAAAGTGAAGAAGCAATCACCATTAATTTATTTGGAAGCATTTTTCATCATTCTCAGAAAATAATTTACCAAATCATACCAAATAACACAAAATACCTAAAATGACACTAACATATAGTAAAACAGAAATGATATAATAAATATACAGCCTGGATAAAGTAGAAATAATGTATGATCAGTGTTGTTGCACTTATTAAAAAGACTGATTTCTCCTTAAGTATAAGACTACTTAAGAAAATACCATGATTTGTACTCATCAATCCACTCAAGCAAGAGACTTTCCTTTTTATCCATTAGTAGATGCTGACTAAAGAAGATTGTTCTGCTACTAGCAGAACCAGTAGTAACTTTGGCAGCTTTCAAGAGTTTTTCTGTGTGTAAACATAAATGGTGGAAACAGGCATGTTCAACGAACACATCATGTCTTTTCCTTCACCGCGATCCAAATGCTTAGTTATATCCAGTTTTATGCTAAGCATAACACCCTCACATCCTCTCTTAGGCTTTTCTGGTACCTTAAGACACATCTTGCTAATGGATGCGTAAGAGATAAAACTGAGATAAAGCACAAATGCTTACAGACACAGTTCAAAGCCGTGGTGGCCTGAACCTGAGAAGCTGAGTAAGTTTTGGAGAAGGAGTCTGGCAGGGCCACTGTCAATGCTCTGGGTGCTGCTGCCCCTATAAGGATGACAAACAAAGCCTGAATAATGTTTTCACTTTTCACCTTTTTTTTTTAAATAAAGGTAAAAATCCTCTTGATTTCTTTAGTTAGCAAAATTTTGTGCTAACATAGGTCTTTTATAAAAAGTAAAGTAATATAACATGAACTTACAAAAAGTAGGAGATACTTGTACTTAGATGAAAACAACAGTAAATGAGCTGCAAATAGGTAAAGTACATACACATCTTATTGTTTCCATATAAAATGATGCTTTCATTCAAATAAATTAATAGCACTACTAAAATGGGAACACACTGACACTTTCCCCAAAGGATTAATGTTGTTTCCTGGATGTTGCACGTATGTAAACAATGACAAGAAACAAGGCTTTATTTTCTCAGTTTTTATTACAGCATTCATAAGTGATATATTAGTGATTGTGTATTTAAAAAATCAGTGAAAAATAGAACATCTTAAATTTTATCAAGCTCTATGTACTGGCTTATCAGTGATTGAAAAATAAATGTCCTAAGTATAAATGGTTAAAAATTACTTCAGTGGTTAAAAAATTATGTATAAAATACAAAAAGAAAAGCTAATTATTCATGGCTTTGAGTTATTCTAACAGATTTCCTGAATTTTTCTATTGTTTGATTCATTAGATTTTCATTATAGAATGACTAAAAAAGGCCAATTTTTCCAAAAGTTGGAAAATATCAGTGATTTAAATATTTAGTCATTTTTACTTGGTCAATTATATTTATTAAATTCCTTTGTTATACCAAAAAAATGACAGAGAAAGACTCTAGAATCATTAGTTGTAAGAAAATAGACAAAACAAAATATAACTTAAAAAAGTATTTTTCTGAAAACTGGCATAAAGAACATCAACACATTGAAAAAAATATGCCCTCTAATGGGCTTTATTGATTATTTATGTATAATTGGTTTAAATATGATTGATTGTTTGAAATGTGAGAAGAGGTTGATGGTAACTTATGTCATTGTTAGTATTGAAACAGTAATATTTATTATTGATATAAGTGGTTCAATAAAGCCACTTGCTCTGGGGCTGTGGGAGGGTATTCAAGCCGGTGATGCCCGACAACTGGACTGGATGGGTCACAAGCAGTTCACGAGCTCGAGTCAACACAAAAAGTTCTGGGGATGCTGAGGCTCATAAAATTGTCCTTTCTGAGCCTTCCCACCTGCGGTTCCCATGTCCCCAAGCAATACCCAAACATTGGGACAGTAGCTTTGTCACCTTCAATCGAGGCCCATGATAAACCCATTTCGGTTAGAGTCATCATCTCTCTCTAATCTCCTGTGTGCGCATGTTGTTGATTAAATAATGCCTCTTTATTATATTCTGAACTATTTTTAATTCAGAGTGTACCAGTTTGGATGAAAAATTGCATGTTTACTCTACCCACTGGAATTTAAAGTCTTAGAAATATAATATGCTTTTGTTTCCCTAAAATATCCTTTATTCTAAGCAATACTCCACCAAGAAGCACACATGATTCCCGAGTACTACAGTTCCTTTGCTTCACTGTGTTGGTGCAATGAATCGGACTGACACATTCTATAATCTTAATTTGCCCTACGTTAAACTCCAAGCTCCTGATTAATAAGAATGCCTTGTCCCAAACCTGAGCCTAGGCCTAGGGAGCTTGGCCTTCTCACCTGCCTGTACTTTCCATGTTTATAACTTCCTCAGTTTTTCCTTACAGATACAATTTTCAATTAATTGTCTAGCCTAGGAACGTATTGTGAGAATACATTTTAAAGTTTGTTGCATTTCTGTTTGGCAAAAATATCAGGACAGGAAAGAGGAGGTATAAAATACAAGGGTGCCATGGTGCTGGTCTCCTGTCTTCTCCGGTATTTTGCATTCTAAAAGTAGTTCTCACCTTTTTTCACTTTAAATTTTCAGTTTATTTTATATTTGTCAAATTGACCTCAGTTTCAATTTGTTTCCATTCACTTATTTGATTCTAACACCTTGCCCTCCAGATTCAAAAGGGGAAACATAATATAGGCTGCTTTTGAAAAGAGTAATTGAAGAGAGATGGAATGAGTTTGAAAAGTTTCTTTCTGCAGCGAAATTATTGGTGGAAAAGGAATTCACCACTTTAGACTTCATCTGTACAAAGATGGGCCACCCCAAGTACTCTTCTAAATTTTTACAAAAAGCTCTAAATATCTTTGGATTAAAAAAAAAAAACAGGGATATATATATATATATATATATATATATATATATATATATATATTCCTGTTTTCTATCGAATTAGGGATACATTTTAAATTCAGGCATTTAAAGTGTTCTGATGTATTAACTTTAAAATTAGGACTACTCTTAAATGAGAAATAGTGGTGGGTGCCAGATCCTAAAAATAACGGGTTGTTTATTTCTACCATTTAGCTCATTTTGCTAGGTAATTTTCTTACAATATAGCTCAATGTTTCCTATATCCAGTTTTGTGTGTGTGTGTGTGTGTGTGTGTGTGTGTGTGTGTGTGTGTGTTTCATTTATATATAATATATATATATATATTAAATCTATATAATATATATATATGTGAAATATATATATTTTATTTTATGGCTTCTATGTTTCTTCTTATAGTAATCATCTCTCAGAACGCTGCTCTCAGACTTTTAGCTCCTGGTAAAAAGATTATTCACACTTCACTACCCATTCCAATATCCATCTTCTCCAGTATGCTCTATTCCAATATTCCCCAGAAAAAAAAGATAGTTAATTACTTTAGCCATGAATAATGATTTTCTGAAAATATTTTAGAGCTTCATCTGGGGAATCGTAAATTCTTTGAAAGCAGGGACTATGACTTATTAATCTGCATCCTCTCTATATTCAGTATGTGTTATATGTAGAACTGATGCAAAGAAAATTATAAGCTTTAGATATTTGTTGAATTAAAGTAGATTTTTTACAGACAGTGTAGAGTTTAATGTCAAACATTTCGAAGGTAGCCGTATTATGTATAAATATATTGTGTATGATTTATAGAGTAGTATAAAAAATAGCTGCATATTATAATACTGTATATGCATTTATCTATGTATTTATACTAAATAATTTACCATTTTACATGATTAGAATATCTTAGGATTATTTTTTTGTGATTCTGCTTTATTTTTACTGCTCTGTTATGAACTCGATTCTAAGTTTTCAGGTTAAAGACATGAGTTCTAAAAATATACTTCATCTTTGAGGAAAAAAATAGTTGCCTGTATGATGATACACATTCTAAAAAAAAACAAATATGCCATGTTATTTTCCCATTCTCCTGAAAAACTGTTATCTTTCTTTAGGATAAAATAAATTAAAAAAATAAAACAAGATAATTGTAATTGGGATTTTTATAATAAATATTTTAATACAGTAGATTAAAAAAATATGTTCATATATCTGCCTTTTTATACTTTATATCATATAATATAATAATCTGATTTAAGGTTATTTTATGAAAAAAAGTTGAGGTTGATGGGAATTTAAGCAAATGTCATTTCTTAAAAGATTGATATTTATATCTTCAAATCTCTCTCCAGGGCCTCATCTACCTCTCTCTCTTCTTATCTCTTATTCAATTGGAATGAGAAAGAAAACAATTATTTTTCTTGAGAAAATGAATAATGATTACAATAGTCTTTTAAATTTATTTTCAAATGTGTTGTAGATAATGTATAAGAAATATCTTTAAAACTTCAGTGGTTCCAGGAAGTTATGTAGTACCAAATTTACTCTGGCACCTATAATGAATTTTTGATGCAGCAAATGTTCTTTTGAAGACTCATCTTGTGTTTCACATGCGACATTTCCATTTTCCTCTGAGAGTTTGAAGAAGAGGAAATTAAGTCACTAAACACTTTTTCAGAGGTTAAATTTGCTCACTTATAAAATAAGCTTAATTATTGCCTAAAAATGTTCAAAATATACAGAACAAACAAGAAACTTTGTATGAGTACTCTAATTTGTGAAATACAAAATATTCAAAGCTTTAATGTCAAGGTTCTGTAATTACGAATCTCTAAAATGAGTAATTACCTTGTATAGAAATGAGAATTATTTAAGTAGCAAGCTTTTACTTATATTATAAATATCTAGCCATTGAGCTCATGTTTATCCTTAGGTTAGTAAATGAAATTTTATATTATCTCTGGCAAAAAATAAGAATAAAGCCTGAAAATGACAATCTTAAAAGTTTTTAAAAATATCTCCACCTATTCATTTTTTATTAAAATTTTCTGATAAAAGTTGGATAGAAAATCAATGTCATGCATATTATATGGGCACATATACATATAAACACATGTAATGAAGACAATATCATGAAATATTAAGCTGATATTTTTTCATTCCTGTGTCAGACAAATCAGATCCCTCTAAAGCCATTCAAATATTATCTACTGCAAGGGATCAAAAGCAAAAAAATATATATATACTTCATGAAGAAGGAGGAAATAGTATAAGAAAAGTTTTGCTTATGTGGAAAGTAAAATAAAACACTTTATGTAACTATGTAACAAATAAAAAGAGATGAAGCTATAAAGTAGCCAAATATAGGTATTCTGGTTTTCTGTCCACACACACACACACACACACACACACACACACACACACACACACCAAGATTAGAAAGTTATAAAATATATAAAGTGAAAGAAATTAAAGATATACCCCTGTTGCTTTTTTTTTTTTTTTTTAGGCGAGGCAACCCTTGGTTGACCTCATAGATTGCAAGGACCTTGTCAGTTTACAATCTCTTATTTTTTATTTGTTTACACCTACAGCAACTGGTCTTCCTAGGTGGTCTCCCATCCAAGTACTAACCAGGCCCAACCCTGCTTAGCTTCCAGGATCAGATGGGATCAGGCTTGTTCAGGATAGCATGACCATAAACTTTCTTTTAGTACTCTTGAAATAATCTAGTGCTATAGACAGGCCCTCTCTAAAATAAACTTGAAGTGATTAGGCATAGAAAGAGCCTCAGCTATTGCTCACAAGCCTCCTTCAGCTCTCACATTGTGTAGTCTAGAAATCACAGATGTTTTTCAACAGATACAGAAGGTGCTCATATGAGCATTAATGCCTTGGGAACTGACATGAATAAGGGCCAACAGATTTACCAGGAGCTCAAAATGCTAAAGCTAGGGATCAGTTAGGGAATGAAGACATGGTGCAGAAAAGCATACAGTACCATGCAGAACACTCCAAGAATTATCTCTCCATACTAAAGAAAAAAGGTGAACTGAAGCAGAGCAATCAGTGACCAGTCAAGTTTGAGGCATCTCCCAGAGAGAAGACCCAGAAGATATAGAACCACCTTTACCCTTGATGACCTATCCCCCCTCGGCCTACAAACCTGAAGCTTCATTTTTCCCCAGAACTCTCATATATACCCCAAAGTATTGTTCATCCATCTTTATTCAGGTAATACTACAAAAGTAATGACCTTGACTAGTGAGGAAAATTTGTTCTACAGGTTATTCGGGAACACTGGTTCCTCTCTCTTGATGCTCTAAAGGGTTTTTTCATCTACATATTTGAAATAACATCTCAGACCATTTCTAATTTAAAAAAAAGGGAAGAGAGGAATTGGAGGTCATGCAATTTTTGTTAAAGAATGTCAAAGAACGTGATGCAGAAAGTGCCACACATCAGTTTAGGCACACTTCATTGGAAAACCTGAATTGCACAGAGACTATGAAATCATGCTTCTAACTATGGTGTCCATATTTCCACTAAACTCTATTACCATGGCTAAAAAAAATAATTGGGTAGAAAATGTTCATATGTCACATTTGTTTGTCAGAAGGACATTGAGTTTGAGATTAACCTCCTATTCTTCTTTTCCCCACCACCAATTCTGTACCCCTACTATTCTTTAGTATCTAGCAAGATGAAGGATAACAGAAAACAGAATTGACTATATAACCTAAATAAACTACATTTTATTTGCTGATTTGCCTGGAATAATAAAAAATATTCTGTATTTAAATTAACTAGGATTCCTGGTGAATTATATTTTTTTAAGAATTTAATATCATTTTCATATCATGGTCTTAGATTCCTGCATGATTTAGTGTTGTAAATTTCTCCAATATCACCTCAAATTGCTCTTCAAATTGCTCACTTTGGTTTAGGCACATGATCTCCCTCTCTGTTCTCAGATCATGCAAATCTCTTTCTTTCCTCAGAAGTTCTGCCCTCTTTATCTCCTTTATATTTATCATACTTCTAGTTCCTCACATACTTGGCTTTTTCTCATCCTTCAAATATTTTACATAACACCTCTAGAAAGTCATGTCTTCCATGATCATCCTATCTAAAGCCATTCCTTTCCTATGTATTCACTTACATCAACTTAGATATTCATTTCCTTCATGGTACTTTCACAATCTATAATTATTTTTATTTATTAATTTATTCAATAGAGCATTGTGTCCTACACACAAAAGTAAGTCTTATATGTATGCAAGGATCTGCTACATATTTGTCACCCCACAATACTCTCTTCTGATTGCAATGAGTGACACACACATGTGTTTTTAAATGTTTGTTGAATGATTGAATGGTGAAGATAAGCTCTTTGAAAAGCCAACATATTACAACATATTAGTGTGTGTGTGTGTGTGTGTGTGTGTGTGTGTGTGTGTGTGTACGTGCATGTGCACTGTGAGTGAAAACGTACTATTTCTCACAGGATAGAAGAAAAGAACCTTTTAAACAGAAATCTAAGGCATTTCTTTTCATAACAAATAATGATAAGGTATAGCTATAAAGCACCATGTTGTTGCCCTGAAGGCATTATAAAATCCAGCCAAGAAATGGATTGTTGGTGACTAAACCAACACTGCTTTACATTCTTCTCAAACTCAAAATGGAACATATGCCATAGTAGCCCTTGCTTTATGCAATCTAATTATATTAGTTCTTTGATTTTTTTTTTTATGTGTGCATTAAGGAGTTTTTAAGGAGGAGATTTCTATGAAGATGGGGCTTATATTATTCTAACATCAGTAACTACTCTTTAGACTACATAATAGACAGAATGATTTGGGAAAAGTTTTATGATGTTCTTATGGAATGCTATAGCATCCAATTACTTAATAACCCCTTAGTTACACTTCCTGAGTGTTTAATGACCTCAGGCAATGATCAAATCTCTTCAGACTTTAGTTTTTCATCTACAATAATGAAAATAATGTTAGCTACAATATTTTGGAATAATTGTGAAAACAGAAGAGATATATTTGAAGATACTGTGTAGCACAGGGTCTGCTTCATAGCAAGGGCTCAATAAATTAGAATATTACTGATGCCTTCCCAGGTATTCTGTGGCTAATCTTAAAGCAGCACTATACATGTTGACTCTTCAAAACCTACTTAAAATTATGCGAGCTATAAATTATAATCTTTATCCTACATATGGAAAAATTGTATCTCAGAAATGTAAATTTCTTACCGTTACACTGGTTGTGGTCAGCAAAGCCAATTTATTTTTAATTTACTTGCATTATCTTGTTCATAATCAATACCTACTTTCCGAATTCTTTCATTCAGATAACCTGGCAATGAGCACCATTAAATAGAATTTTGAATTATTGCTTTTCTTATTTGAAGCTGCTGATGTGTTGACAGTTAAGCAAGAAAAGGTGACAATTAGAGAAAGTGAGAAAAAATAAAGAAAATGGGAAAAAGAGAAGAAATTCTGAAGTGCTAATGATATTGTATATTTTAACAAAATTGGACAAGTCATTTTTTTCTTTTTCCCTAAAATGTTCCAATAATAGATTCATTATTGCTAATTATTGGACAGATATTTTTAAGATACAGGAAAAACAAGAAGAGTATGTGAAAGAACATATATATACTTTTTGTCTTTAAAAGATTTAAATTAGTGTTTCAACTCCAAAAATGGGTGGTGGGAACAACCTTTGACTATTCCACTCTCATTTCAGATAATATATTCTGGAGAGCAACTTAAAATTTTTTCTGCTGCCCTTTATTGTATCTTTCTACACCACTTTCCACTCTTTCTTTTTTTCTGTTTCATTCAAAGACAAAAGTATCTAGTAGAAAAGAATGTAAAGTTTCAAGAGCATCAAAGGTAGACAGTATTTCAATTCTTGTGCTGCTCTGACATACTTTTCATTAAGAATTAAGTAAGTTATTATATTAATTAAGTTCATATTTTTGATTAAAAATCTACTATTTCAGAAACATGATCAGCATATTTCACAAAGCACAGACCCAGGGTACACTAGACACTTGAGGTAAATGAAAATTTAATACACACACACACACAAACACACAAGAATTCAAGATTTTTCTCTGTATTAGTATTCTATCCCTTTGGCAATACAACAGATTTCTGTTTCATTTAAATATCATCATTTAAGATTTAATGATGTCCACCTTCTTGGTTTCTCCTCACATATTTGTGTGGAAATGAATTACTCATCTCGTGTCCTGAAACCTTTTTAGTCTAAACTCTCCGACATCACTGTGCAGTGCCTTCTTACAGGTTAACTGTTTCATCTTACTCTGCCTCTTATTCCAAAAGGGCATCAGAGGCAAATGGAATCTTGAATTATAAAGATAAATAATTTATTTTCCAAATAGTTCTCCCTGGGAACAGAGAAGTCTGCTTCTTATATTTATTTGAAGGGCTTAAGGCTGTGTGACTCTCTTTCAGAGCAGTCCTGGGTACCAGCAGATGCTTAACATCCTTGCTAGCAGAATGCAGGCGAAGTGGTCCAAAAATAGACTACTTGTAAGCCTGTTGTGTTTCTGCATTTCAGGGGAACATGTTCTTAACCTATATTAGCTGACTGTCTCTTGAAGAATTTTTCTATGTTCTTTACCATTTTTTGTCTTCTATTGAACTCTTAAGTGTAAACCAAAATATTGCTAACTTCTAATTGTTTAACTTATATAATGCAAACCAAAGCTTTAGGGAATTGGTGACTGTGGGCTCTTTAAATATCATTTTTTAAAAAATGTAAGTAGGGCAACACAAAAGTAAATAGATCTTTTTTTTTTTGAAAACTAAAGATTGTGAAAAAGCAAAAATGCAGTTAGTCACAAAATCCTCTCACTGTTCTATTCCCAGTGTTTAAAAGTGATCTATCTACAGAAAAATGATTCCAAGCATCATTCGTGTAAATGAACAAGAAGCCATGAGAAAGAAGATTTACGCTAATGTGTTGCCATAGAATACAAACACCTACAAAAAAAACACAAAAAAACAAAAAACCCTCAGCTGTTAAGGCTCCCTGCGCAACAATAACTTACTATGTGATTGCACTGCTCACCAAAGATGTCCAAAACAAAAGCACTAATAGCTGCTCCAGGCAATCAGCTCCAGAGAGGAATAGGCAGTTATATTTGTGTTTTTGCAGAGATGGCTCTGTTGCCTCCTTGAGGCCACCTTTATAAAAGCTTTCTGATCACATTCTGCCCATCAGCAATACGGTAGAACATGGATCAAGGAGAAGCTGAGGTTGGACTGTGGTGTTAGATGGATCTGGGTTGGATATCTAGCTCTGTAATTAGCTTGCTTCCTTGGGCTAGTTATTTTATTTTTCTAAGTCTCAATTTTCACATTTCTAAGTTAGAAATGAATTTACCTAATCAAAATGATAAATTTTAGTGATTTTAAATAAGGTCTCATGAAGAAAATGATAAATAATGTCTAACTATTTTTAGGAAATGACATCCAAAATTTGAATCATTTTTCTTGTTTTGTTGATTATTATTTGTTGAAAATTTAATGACCATTCTTTTAAATCTAGATTTCCCAGATTTATCAATTAAGATTAGATTGAGAATAATCAATAAAAAATAAAAAATTAAAAGTAGCTAGCAACAATAGTTTTTTTAATAGAATTTTTTTTCATATTCATAGAAATTAAATACGGAAGAAGAAAATCCAGGGCTATTGCCACAGCTCCTAGAATGCCAGACATTTTCTGTATTGTTACTCTACCACCTTACAAATATAACTTTAATAATAGCAGTAATAGTAATATGAAATATACTTTTAGTATGCCTACATATCAGGAATGTAGCGAACAATTTTATTTGTATCTCATTTAATGCCCATAATTATAAAACTATTCCAATGTTATACATGAAGTAACTGAAGCATAGTGATAATATATATATTGTTCAAGATCACATAATATCAATATTTGCCTGAGCTAAAATGACTAGTTGTTATTTATTTATGTATTTATTTATTTATTATTAATATTTTTATTATTATTTTTTTCTGTCCTGGAAGTGTCCTCCAACTAACAGCAGATCTTGGCCAATCTTTCCCATAATGTTAAGCCATTGTGTATTCAATATAAGATATGTTATCCCTTAATTCAAGTGTACTTCAAAATCTTTGCTATTAGTGATCTTATATATTTTAAAAAATTTAAATTAAAAGGTTTTTTTACAGATAAGTTTAGAAACTTGGAGTTTCTAATCAGTTATTATTACATATTTTTAAAGAATATAGTATTTTCTAGGCATGTTTCAGTACTAGGCTTGAAGAGATAACTAAGACAATTCTTGTATTCCCAGATGTTATACTCCAGGAAGGGGAAACAAATAAAACAATAAGATCATTTGAATTTCTATAGTGTTTATTGGATGGTTCATATATGTTACATTTCTGACTTCTGAGTAATTTAAAATTCATCAGAGAAATAAATGTTTCCATAGAATTACAACCATAATTCTATGTTCTCACTAAAAGACATGTGATAATTACTGTAGATAGTATCAAAAATTATGAAGGATGTGGAATTTTATCTTACTTGCAGCCCTATAAGTTGGCCTGCTGGGGTTTCATAGATACTGGCTGAACACGTAAGACTCCTGTGTCAGAAACAAGGAATATTGTTATTCACAGCACAATACACAGCATGAGATGTATCTTCACATCAATCCCCCTTGCTTTCCAAGTCCCATGGAAGTCCTCCAGAGTGGCCCAGGTGGATGCTGAATAAAAGTAGATCTGTGTCATGACTGAGCAACTCTGAGCTTGAGCCAGAATTCTTTAAAAAAAGGGCTTGTTAGAAAATATGCTCAACCTTTTTCTTGAAAAAAGACATTATGTTTATTATACTGGTTAGGAAACAAATCTTTCCTCTACACGGAAGAGAAAAACCTATCTCTATTTTTACAAGACAGTTTTGGACTCTTGATAGTCCAAAACAGCAAAATGTTCAGAGACCCCATGGAGAATTGTCTCCCAACAAATACAGAAGATCACAAAGTTTGTCACTGAGCTGAGTTTTCACAAATGAGAACTAGTGTGAGTATTTAAATAACCCCAAAGAAAAGACCACCAGTTAATTCCAGATGCATAAAGTAGAGATTTTATGGTAGATTATAAGAGCTGGTGAGGATGAAAAGTAAAATAAGGGTATTATTAAGTTTATTAGAAGTATCAGACTTGATCGGATACATGAAGACTACAGAGAGCCAAACAAAAAAAAAAATTATGGTAAAAAAACATTTGGGAAAATTTTATGATAGACTTGTTGGAGTCTATATCATGCAGATATATTGTTGGAGTCTATATGATGCAGATATATTGCCTGAAGAGATCCAACTGATCAAATAAGAAGGGCAAAGAAAAGAATACATCCAATGCAGATCCAGTGTTTTAAACCTACATAACTGTGAAAATTATGGCACTACAAAGGGAAACAAATAAATCAGAAGAAGTTGTTTTACAGCTAGGAGAATCAGTCTGATTTAAATTACATTAAATTTGATCTAGCCTAAAAATATTCAAGTGGAAAATATCCAAGAGAAGGTGGAAGAATTGAGATTAGAAAATGTGTTGGAATCAAGCTTTTGGTGAATGTGAAACTGTGGCAGACTTGTGAGCTTGCGAGCAAAATAAAATCTCAGAATCCTCACAGTTCTCAACAATACTTTATTCTTGGGTGGAGAAGGGTAACCTAAGTAATTTTAAGAAAAAGTACAATCACTCTCTGACATAAAATAACTTTTTTTCTAAATGCTAATAAATTTATATAGTTAATTGATCTGCACTTTATTAATAAAAATAGTTTTCAATTACAATTGACAATATATCAACTAATATTATGTTAGCTTCAAGTATACAGTGTAGTGGTTAGACATACAACTTATGAACTGATCTCCCAGATAAGTCTAGTAATTACCTGGCACTATATATAGTTATTGCAATATTACTGACAGTATTTTCTATACAGGCCTGCACTTCAGTTTCAATCTGAAATAAATAAAATTACACTTTATCCCAACTGGCAAGTACTGCACTCAGCTTCTTCTTGCCCAAGAGCATGTAAGTGCACTGGATTCAGCTAATTAGTAAACTAAATCTTCCCTGTCTAAAAAGTCCCTGAATATTTCTTCATTGCTTAATATACTCTGTGGAGTTATATCAGAATTTGAAGGAGATTTAACTTTAATTTGAGTTAGCCGAGTGGCACAGAATACCATTTGACTTTTCCCTCTGGCAGTTCATTTATTCATTTATTCACCCACACATTTATTTATACAACCAATTCTTCTTTATCAACAAATGTGCTGAGATGCATTTTGTTAAGTATTGTATATTAAACAACAATGGATCGACAAAGTTTCCATCCTATTTCTTGTAAAAATCTCTACATTGCAGGGTCTTGTAGCTGAAACAGTTTGGCTGTGCCTAAAAACCTGTCATCATGCCTACCCCAAGCAAGATTCTTCGCTACAAGCAGCATAAGCCAACTGTAGCTGACTTAAGTAGAGAATACATGTTTTGAAAAGAAAGATGAGAACCACCATCACTCTGGAAAGACTGCAGAACCAGGGTCAGAACATAAACAGGAACAAGGGAGTCCATGTGGCAAGAACCACAGCCAAATGTAAATAGGTAGGTTCAGTGAGGACAGTGATTTCTTCATATCTGTATCCTGAGTGTTGCATAACACCTGTCAAAAGCCAAATAAATAAAAATATCAAAGGTCGGGCCCTATGGATATATCTGGACATCCTGCTATAAGACAATCTCTTGTGCTCTAACCTTTTATGGAGACTCACACCCCTACCCTCTGTCATATCTCCTGATGTTTTCCCATTTTACCTTTTTATTGTCTGATCTTTCTCCAACACTCTACCATTGAGACCACTCAAAAAATTACTAGAAATAGATCATTAACCACTCATAAACATAATCAATGTTTAGACATGTGATCTTACAGTCCCAAATTAAAATTATTTTAAGCAACAATTAACCTTTTACAAATATTTTGGAGTGTCTAATAAATTCTCGGGCAGTGGAATATGTTTTGGGCATGAAAAAATAGACTCTATCTTTGTCTAGGGAAAGAAGACATATTAAAGCTAACAATACTGAAATGAGATAAGTGTTCTCATGGACTTTTGTGTAATGTATTATGAGAACACAGAGGAGAGACTCATTCTGCCTATAAGTAGTCAAGAGAAGCTGCAGAAAAAGAGTTGCACACAGTTAGCAAAATACCATTTAGACATAAATGTAATCTCTTTACTTGTTCAGGGTATATCTTCTATTGTATTTTCAGTCAAACATGTACATTTAATTTTCTCTGCTTCATAAGGTTGAAGTAGTAAACTATACCTCAATGAACATAATTTGGCTAACGTCAAATAGCATCCCAAAATCTACAGTCATAGAGCACTTTGGTCCTATCTTTCCAAAGCCCTGGGCTACACAATAAATTTTCTAATATTACAGTTGTTGGATGATAAGGAGAAAATAACATGTAACCAGAAAATAGAATTTTAAAAGCTGTTTTTAATGTACCAAGGAAATGTATTCTGGAAATGAATTCTTTATCTTTCAGATTTAATCTGCCTGCGGTACATTCTTGGGGCGAGAAGAAGACAAGGCAACGGTAGACATAAATGGAAAAGTATTCAAAAGTTTACATTTTAAGCTTTCCATTTGATAGTTTAAGGTGTCATAGACATTTTTGTGAGCTCTCTGTGTGTGAGCTGCATACATCAGCCTGCTTGTCTGTGGAATGGAGCAAACAACTCAGCAGTGTGCTCAGCAAGGATCATGCATTTATACATCATTCGGAGTTTGGTGCCACAGTTCCAAAAATGTCATTAAACTTTGGCATTTGCATAAAAAGGAGGCATTTTAATTTTTTCAATTTCACAAAGTGGAATTTATAGAATAATGGTTTCATCAGCATGTAAACAATCTCCAACAGGAACCAGTCCACATACTTTAAACGGTCTCATTTGTCCAGCTCATAATCTCACTCTGAGAGAGTATTGGTTTTGTTTTTCTTTTAGGAATATGAAGTAGCTGACTACTGGAAAATATTTCCTATCACTTTTTTTTTTTTTTACTTTCTCTCAAAGAGAAATCCTGATTTTGCTTCTGTTAAAAATCATTTCTTTGGATTATAGAATTGCCTCTAAGAATGTATCTATAAAAATATAAATACACAAGAAGAATCCAATATTTTAGGAGGTGGCACTTTTCTAGAAACATTTTAATCATTAATAAATTACATGATGTGTACCATGAGAATAAATTCTAGATGTATGAATGAATGGATGGATAGAAATTGATTGGGGTAAATTGAGATTGAGACAGGATATATCAGATTTCTACATTGTAAAGACAGGTAAATCCCTAAAGCAGGGGGAACTTTCCAAGAATAGTAGGCTCAGAAGATGCAAGAAATAAGCTAAATAAAAAAATAGTTTTCCTGATTTGACAAGTACATATTGAAGGATTTACAGTATACTGTGTATATGTGCTTACATTTGTGTGTACATGTGTGTTTAGCAATAAATAGCTCCTAAGCATTTTGATTGCAGGGGTTAATCCTAAAGGGTCATGACCATATTTCTGCAATTGCCAGTTAATATTCCATTATTATCTTCAACAAAGAATTTGTTCCCTTGATTTTCCTAAAATGAATTTTATAAAAACATCATCATGATATTAAAGATTATCTTGCAATTCAGATGAGTGTGTACACTGATGATTGGTTATTTGATTAGATTTGCGAGCTTGATTTCCCTTGCCATAGAGAGAAGATGCTGAAAGAGCCCAGGACAGAAAATTAATTTTACAAATTAAGATTCATAAGGAGATGCAGGGCAAGTAGCTGATCTATACTGTATGGCTAAGCTCTGTCAGGCACAGTATTACTTGTCTATTGCTTATAACGAATGACCCTTGAAACTTAGATAAACATAGAAAGCAATTATTGTCTCATAGTTTTCCTGGGTCAGGAGCTGAGGAGTAGCATGGCTCGGTGATAGTGAATCACAGTGTACCATGAGATTACAGTAAAAAAATATCATTAGAATGTTCAACTCAGGGGTAATCCATTTCCAAGTTCACTCCATGTAGTTGTGGCAGGCTTAGCTTTTTATTGGCTATTGACAGGAGATCTTGGTTCTTCACCACATCGGTTTCTCCTTATTTGGCTTGGGTATCTTCATGACATGATAGGTAATCTCACCCAGAATGAGTGATGAGTGATGACATATACAAATATGGATATAGATAAAGATATATAGAGAATGAGAAGAGTGAGTTAAAAAAAAAATGCTGTCATTTGTAGCCTAATCTCAGAAACCATCGTTCTGCCATATTCTACTGGTTTCATAAACTAACCTTGGTGCAATATGGGAAGGAACTACAGAAAGATGTATACTAGGATGCATGTATAATTGGAGGTTATTGTACCAGTGCTCAAAAATAAAAGTTATTTATTTTATTTTTTTTTTATTTTGGCACCTGAAAAATCTATAGTTAGTTTCTAATAGTTAAGACTAAACCATAATTTAAAAAAATACAAGAAAATACATAGGAAGCTTAATGAAGCTTAACTTGCCAAGTACAATAATATTCAAATAGTCTCATTTTCAGAAGAATATGTTGAGGCTAAGTCTTAGTTGATGTGAAAAAAAGCAGTAGTAATAAACATGGGCCCTTCCCATATCAGTGAGTTTTCACTGCATAAGAAACTAGCCCCGAAATGAGTTTCTTGAATAACATTAAAAATGTTCACAGTTTTCTGACAAGGCTATACAATGTTTTTGGTCTGTACCAACTCCCCTGATCTCTCTGGTTAGTTGGTTGGTCAGCCCAGCCTTTCTGGTTATAAATAGCCTTACTCATATGTCTGGTTATGGGTCGATATTATCGGTATGGCAGGGATGGTTTGGCCATGTGTCTCTCATCATCTATATATTTAGACTAGACTCACTGACATGGGAATAGCAGGAGCAACAAAAAAGAGGAAGACTTACTGGAGGTTCTTTTGGCATCACATTAATTACTGTCTGTTCTTAAAGCAAGTCTCATGGACTCTGTCTCTTTATGTGAAGTGCTGCAAAGTCATGTTGCAAAGGGTCTGCACACAGGGATGGGGAGACTTGGTTACCAATTTTGCAATTGCTGCACTCTCAGATTTGTATTCGATCCAATCCATTGTTTCTAGAAACAACCTAAGATCAATGATCATTTTGTCTTGGATCAGAGTATACCCCCACCCAAGAAAGAAGAGAATGAGACAAGGAATTGTGTCTAGCGATTTAATTGGAAAAAAAAAAATTCCGGGAGCAGGAAAGGTAGTGGGGAGAAAGACATACAGGAAGTAGAAAAATCCAATAGAGTTGTGAATGCCTTCATTGATCCACTGTGGGCAACTGAGGTTTGAGCCAATCAAGACCTACGAAGGAGACATGCACCATGATTCTCAAAAGTATGAACTCAAGAAAAAGAAGAGGGGAGCTTTTTCACCAATCATCGCACTCCCATTGTTCAAAGACTGCCCAGGGCATATAATGCCCTCACTCTTTGGAGCCATCTTGATATTAATATATAGACTTCCTCCTGTGTAAATTTCAGTGAAGTTATGGAATTCTTGTGAGAGAAAATGGAGTGTACACAGTGCAGCTCAGAGGTTAGTTATTGCACGGATGCCTGGAAGAAAATGTGTACCAAGAATTTTGTGGGTCATGAAAGATTTTAGAAAAGTACCTGAGCAGTTATCACATTTTGTGTAGAGAAACTATGCAAAACTTATATGTGTTACCTCATTTAACTCTCACTACATCTATCCGAAAAATTAAGTGACTTACCCAAAGCCACAGAGTTTCTTAAGAACTAAGGTTTGAAGGTAGGTTTTCTGACATCAAAGTCTGATTTTTTAATGTACTTTACTACCTAAAATCGTGTGTGTGTGTGTGTGTGTGTGTGTGTGTGTGTGTGCGCGCGCGCGCGCGTGGGCGCGCAGGCGCGCACATATCTTTTTTTGTGGGAGATGGAGATGGAGTGGGGGTTATGAGGCTCGACTGGAGATTATGGATTCTTTGGCATTGCTCTGTAATGGGATGTAGTACATCTTTTATAATTTACTCGTTAAAAAAGAAAAACACATTGGTTTATTTAGGAGCCTTCCATGAATACAAAATATGTATAGGGGCTATACAACCATAAAAGTACAAATTGACATTAACTGAGATGGAATTATTTTTCTCATCAGAGAGAAATTTGCCAATAGTGTTTTCTATCAGACCCCATAATCTCCGGTCCCTCAGGTGGGCAGGCAAGCAGGGAAATAAGGACATGAAAAATTTAAGATGTAGTGGGCATATCACATTTGAATGGAAACTGTATTTTCATTATTGTACAAATTCTAAAAAAGCTTGCTTACTCACCAATTCTTCAGTCAGAACTCCTCATCAATGATCATTTCTTCACCTCTTTCAGTAAAATGACAACTAATAAACATAATAGTGGCCATAATATATCGTAAGACTATAAAAGCATCTTCTGGGTTATTGTGGCAATGAATAAACTCTCACCATACTTTTTTTGTTGATTTTATTTTTCATAAGTTTAGAAAATTACTGGCCCATATATTATACATATAATAACTTCATTAACCCTAGGGTTAGGTTAAAAAGAAAACCATTCTTCAGCTATGTAATAAAAAAAAGAATTACTGTAGAATGAGTTAAGTGAGCAAACAAAGAAGGTCAAATAGAGAAACCTACTGAATTTTATTGCTGTCTCATAAAGAGTGTATATAACACCCATAAAGAATATGGTGGGAAAGTAAATTATTTACTGTGAGAACCTTGACTGTGAAATCATTTATATACCAGTAAAGGATTTGCATACAGTGGAAGGAGAGCCTGTCAATCTTATTTCCATACATTCTTTTATTTCTTTCCATCTAAGCATAAGGCTTCTTTGTATTAAATTTATTTGATTTTAGACACACAATCAAAATGTCTATCATGAATTTTCTGGGTAATAATTACTAAAGGTATTTCTGACATTTTAAAATTTAACTTCTCTTTGTTCTTTAAACAATATATTGGACTCTATAGAACTTTTAGTGTATTTAAAAGTATAGTATCAGGTACTTTAAGTGTATTCTGTGTAGTTTGAAATATTTATTAAATACCTGCTACCATGTTCCGTAGAGAATAGACTGAGAGCCACCTACACACAAAACAGAGAAAGTTCATGCCATTGGGAAACAGACTATGGGTTAGGTCAGTCTTTCTTAAACCATTTAATGCTTCTCTACGGACAGTCCTACATTCTTGGAGAGTATTCTGAGAACAACAACAACAAAAAAATCATTTTGACAACTAGGTTGCCCCTTCACTGAAAAGTAGAATGTTAATTATTTGTTCTGTTTAAAACCACTAAATGTTAATACCTTTGCACTTTTGAGAAGGATCAGCAAAGAAACATCTTTATAACTTTTAAGTCTCGTCTCTTCCCACAGCACCTGACTTCTCAAAATGTGTTCACTTTCATTGTTTCAACCTCAAAATAAACATTGGAAGTAGAAATAAACATTGTTAACATTCTCACTTTAACAAATGGAAAAGACTCAGGCAAGAAAAGTGACTTTGTAAAGTCACAGAGAGAAGTAGGGAAGAACTGGAAGTGGAATAGACTTATTTCATCCTGTGCATTATTTACTAAGCAGACCTCTCCCATCCCCAATATGGCCTGAGTGGAGACAGATGAGCAAGCTGCTCCCTATTCCACACACCACTATTAGTGTAAACTCTCACTGTTCGTGTAAAATATCCTTGCTTGTGGGTTGATCAAAACTAGGTGAGAAATTCCTGAAGTTATTTTATTTTCTCAAATATCTGCTTTACTTTTTACCTGAAATTTAATTCAGCAGTTGTCATTTTATACACATTTCTCTATGGACATAAAAAAAAGGTGAGATATTCATAATTTTTCGATTATATATTGGTTAATATCAGAATAGCAAAAAATAAAGTTGTGGATTTTGTTCTGTTGGGTTATTAAATGACCCACTTTACATGTCCTGGTTACTGATTTAGGGCACTACTGACAGAAAGACTAATTCTATATAAATTTCCAGACAAACTCTATAATCACAGCTGCAATAGAGAGCAATGATATCTAGGTATCTTGATATTGACCATACTAATGTATTTAAAGGAATCTCTCTCTCTCTCTCTCTCTCTCTCTCTCTCTCTCTCTCTCTCTCTCTCTCTCTCTCTGTCTCCTCTCTCTTTCTCTCAGTACTGCAGATGTGCTGTTTCCAAGATTGTTATGCAGTCTATTCATGCCCTGGACACTGTGAAAAACGTATGTATATTTGTGGAATGAATGTGTTCTTTGAATTCTAATTTATTTAAACTTAGAATGACAATCATACATATATAAATTATGTATTTTTTAATAAAAATCAAATATTTTATATTTATTCAATATAAAATAGCTTTTCTTCAAATTTGGAAAACAACTTAAAATAAGTAACATTGCCTGTTGAGAACAAGAATTCATAAATGATCCTTCTGTGAATCTCCAGAAGCTAGAAATGATACACATTGGGCACACACTATGTACTTATTACTTACAATTACATTTAATTTTAGATTTTGTTCATATGTGAGTTATTTGGATCATATATATGTGATGTGTGTATACACATTTCTATAACTTTACTTAGTGACAGAACCACTATGTACTTTTTTTTGTATAATAGAGATAATAGGTTTTTATGAGCATTTGTAGGCTTAATATATGCAAAACACTAACACAAAGAGAAAAAAAAAGTTTTAGCATCTTTTATTATCGTTAATATAAATACTTTTAACCAAATGGTAGTGAAGTGTTTGGATTTAACTTTATTTCATTATCTAATAATTCTTATTAAGCTACCCTTCAATGTAGGAATGAAAAACAAGTTTTATTACTGTATCAGTGTTTTCAGTACATACATTATTTCTCTTTTGATAAACAATGTGATAAATAAATGGCTTCTTTTTCCTATATGTATAAAATATCATTCTATTTTCCAAATTCTTAAAGTTGATATTTTTAACATTCCAGATAACTAAACTCACAAAGAAAATCCCTAGAACATTTGAAGTCATAGATTTGTTTTATGATATTTTATATCCACATGATATACTGACAAGAAACCATAATAGCTGAACTATAGTTTTTTGAGCTATGTTTTTGAAAAAGAAACACATTATTTGCCAAACAGAAATTTAGATCACTATGAGAATAAGGATATGCCTTAGATGGAATTCCTTTTATTAAACTATTAAATTAAGTTTCTTTCAATTTCATTTTTTTTTATTTAGGAAATATATATATGACCAATTCAATACATGCTAAGTTCCTAAGCTTTCAATTTTGTTTATCCTTGTAGTAAATTTGAAGATGAAAACTTGTACACTAATAAACACTAGATATATTTTCAGAATTTGTGATTTTGGTTACACCTGCTGGGAAAATAATTAAAAATAGGTGCCCTATTTATTTCTCTTACCCTGTATGTTTTTATTTTTTTTTATAGACATGCTATGTAAATGAATGAAAAAGTAAAGGTCTAAATACTAAAATAGTAATTCTATTGTCAAAGAATAAGTCACTCAGTGAATTTCAATTTCGTGTATTAGGAGAGATGCTAGAAAGTAATTAGTTTGAATGAGACCTATTTATATATATACCAATTTTATTACTTTTTCTGTATACTTGTATCAGAATAAAAAATATCATGGAATGTTTTAGTAAGTTATTTCTGGGTTGAACTTACTCTTTTAAGGTAAAAAGATATTATGACCATTCAAAAACAAAGATATAAAGCAATGGGAAACTGAAATTAAAAATTTGAAATTTAAAATTATAATGGAAAAAATATTGCAAACATCCCTGACAGTGTCATTTTGTTTAATAGGTGATGGTCACAGTTATTTACAAACATCTTTTAATAATATTGGGCCATAACAAGAGTTCTTATCAGTCATCTGTCCAAAGAAGTGAATAGTGGAGTCCAGCACTTACCTGTTAAATTACTATACATTTGCTCCACTAAGTCACATCTCACTCTCAAATAAAGTGTCATCAATTTAATAAAATAGATATTTGGGATAGGGTCAATGACATTTTAAAAGGGTACCAAACTTTTCTTCAATTCGCTCTCATTTTTAACAATATATATTCCATAGATTTAAAACAAAATTGATTATAAATTTGCAGTTATTTGATTTTATTTTAATCATCCAGATTCTTAAACAATCTATTAAACAATTTGCAGTGGTAGAGAGGTTCCAGTAGAAAGATGTTCTGTGACTATGAATTTTTTTAGTGGTCTTCTTTAGTGGACTATGAATTTTTTTCAAGCATTATATAAATTTTTGCTCTTTTATATTTCTTTAACTTTCTTTGCAAAGCAATCATATGAGTTACAGAAACGGTGATATGGAAAAGTGAACAAACTGGCCCCAAACCACAGTTAATAATGTTCAGTATTAGAATACAAACTCATCTCCTCCAACTCTAAATCTTGGACCCTTTTCCACAGCATAGTTGCTTGAAACTATGATATATATATATATATATATATATATATATATATATATATATATTATATAATATATGTAATATATATATTATAGAGATATCATATATATGTATATATATTATATCATATGCATAATATATATCATGACTTTAATTGTGTTATTTCAAAATAATGAGAAATAAATGTTGCTCTCATAGCCTTACACAAAAATTTTGAAAGACATTTGTCTACATTGTAGACACAGTCAACTGTGAAACTTTTGCAGTAATTATGACATATTTAATCACAGTACTATAAGAACTCTGAATTTCATACAATTTTACTATTTTGTGAAAAATCAAATAAACTCACGTAGATGATCTTAAACAGCTATGGCAGTTCTAGACTTAAGTCTAATAGATTTTGAAATCTACTTATTTATCAAAGACGTTTTTCTTCTAAGAGAATAATCACTCTTTGACTTTAAATCTGAAAGCTAAGAACTTCTCTTAAAAAATGTTTAGTTACATTTCTAAACCAACCAACAGTTTTTCTGGGAGTGGTCACTGTACTCTACTTGGTTTGATGAAACTATCTGCCTCAATGTTGTATAAAGTGTTTATATTAAATGTGACTTGGTTTGATTTCTGGGATATTTTAGCAAGACAATTATTAAGATCTTTCTTTAATTATAAAATATCCAATTTAAGTCTACGGTCATGCCACCCTGAACAAGACCAATTTTTTTTGATCTCAGGAGCTAAGCAAGGTTGGGCCTGGTTAGTACTTGGATGGGAGACCACCTAGGAAAATCAGGTGCTGTAGGCGTAAAAAATAAAAAATAAAGGATTGTAAGCTGACAAGGTCCTTGAAATCTGTGAGGTCAACCAAGGGTTGCTTCACATAAATAAAATAATAAAATAAAATAAAATAATAAAATAAAATAAAATAAGATAAAATAAAATAATAAAATAAACTAAAGTAAAATAAAATATCCAATTTAGTTAAATATAAATATGGTATTTTTCAGGTGTTCTGTGCTTCAAAATGCAAATTAGTTCTATAGCTAAAAATTTCCCAAGCACAGAGACTTGGAGAACTTTGAAACTAGGAATCATCATCACTAGTAGATTTGATTCAGCTCACAAAATATATACAAATATTCAACGAATGAAGTAGTCTCTTTACATTTAACATAATTATTCAATTCTACTCTTTACAAAAATGAAAGGGCTAAGATATCCTGTTATTTTAAATAACAGAATGAGTGTATACCAATTTAATAATTTTTGACTTCAAAAATCAATGATTTATAAAATCCATTTGCTTATTATTAAGTTTTAAAGGGTCATCTAGGGAATTTGGTCTTAAATATGCAATAAATGCAAATTGCTAAAATTCTCTTGAGTGGCCAAAGTCAATATTATAGTGTCCATCTCTTGAGACAAGCTAAATGGCTATATCCCCAGTGCCTGAGTAAGTACACTAGAGGCCAGGATGTGAACTCAGTTTTTCAAGATGAGTGAGAGTCATCTGTTTGTCAAGAGTAGACATACACTGATAAAATTCCAAGAGAAAATGAAAAGAAAATTGATTCATGTATAATGAGAAATAGAGCCTCTAAGTAAGTATTCTTGGATACAACAAATTCATTCAATATGTGCAAGATTTGCATAATTCTCCTATGATTCATTATGTATTGATATTAAAATGTCAGTTTTAAGGTCATCATTTCCATATTCTTTGGGAAATCTTCACTGAAGCCTCTCCCTCATTCTCTATAATGTGATATCTTCTCTTTTCCCTCTCCAAACGTGGGAGTGATCAAATATTGTTGACAAATATATATCTATTGTACCATTTTTTAAACCTGTATCTATTGTGAAAACATTCAGCCAAATTTCCACCTAATAATTCCTTCTGTGCTTACATCTATCAGATTTTCTTCTACCCAACAGTCCATTTTGCCTGGTCTGTGGTTCCTTTGGTTTTTAGAAGAACTGTCCCTTATAGATGATTTTAATCCAGTGTATAAAAAAATGCCTGCTCTACTTCTTTCGTGACCCTATAGAATCTGTGACAATGACCTTATCTTCATGTTCTGCAGTTGATGTTTCTCACCTAGGGCAGCCATGTCAGCTACCAATATAGAAATACACATGATCCCCCTACCCAGCCACTTAAAAAAAATCTAAATGGGAAATTTATTAACTTTATTAATAAAGTTTAAGATTCTGGACCTGTTTACATTTAAAGTGACTTCTTGCTATTTTATTTTAAAATAGTGTATATTCTCAAAGCATAATCAAAAGTATATTATTCTTATAGCTAATTTTTAAAACAGCATTCTAATTTAATGAATGTCTTAAATAAAACTTTTTGGCTTGAGAGACAACAAAAGTTTTAGGCTATCACTAAGGTCATGTTTTTTGTGTTTATGAGCACTGAAAGTCCAATTGTTTATTGTTTCTCATGAAGACATCTTGGTCAAACATTTTTTCATATTTTTGTATTTGTTTGCAAGATTTAAAAAAAACTGTTGAAGATTATCAAAAACTTTCCTTAGTTGTCAGGGCATGGTTAGTAGTTGGAAAACAGCACTGACAAATATACTGTAATCTCTAATAAAAATATCTTTTTCATTTATGTCTAGGTGTGAAAAAAGCAATTTTAACAATGCATTCAATAAAGCATTTAACATACATTAAGATTCCCATTTTAAACTCTCTTTTTCACAATGAAATTTTTTAGAGCCTAAAATGTAAATTTAGTTCTTTTAAAGTATGCTAAACATGTTGGAGATGATATAAATTCAGTATGAGTGTAGCAACCTACACTAACCCATAACCAATCCTACTACAGCTGATAGAATCAATATTATCTCAATGAAAGTTTTTGTATAACTGATGAAAAAAGATATTAAAATTGCAATTGTATATCTTATCAGATATCTAATAAAATTTTTTGCATTGTAATTAGTATGGGATTAATCCAGGGAATTAAGAGAATCTAACCACATTTTTCTCAGGAAAATAACCTTTCTCCCTGAGTTTACCCAAAGGGAATTTTATGCAAAATAATAGACAAAATAAAACAAATTATATTTCATTATGAGATGATATTACTGCTGCCTCATAGTATACAATTTTATTAAATTTACATAAATCACATGGAAGATTATTTTGGCCCAAAGTAGGCAGTCTAATTAACCCAGTATAGAATAGGCTATTCTCACACATATGTGCAGTGCAGTTTCCTAAAGAATGATCTAGTGTTGTTCTCAGGAGGACTGTCAACAGCCATGCTATTCTCTTTGCACTTCCTCAAATGTATAGGTATGTTCCTGTGTGAGGATCTTTGCGCTTGCCTTTCTTTATATCTTAGTCTTCCACTTCCTCCAGTTACTGATTCAAATTTCACAAAGTCAGAGAATCCTTTCCTAGTAATTCTATTTAAAATTGCCATTGCTCTCTACCTTTTTAAATTTCCTATTTATCTTCTTTTATTTTTCTGATGATCAGTTATATTTACAAACATCTAAAACATCATACGTTTCACTTATTTGTCTTATTTATTAAATTTCTCCTTCCAAAAAATGTCTCCTAGACAAAGATGGGAAGTCGAAGGTCTATCTCCAAATAACATAATATACCAAATGTTAGGATTTATACCTTGGACTCGCCCAAAAGTCAACAGCTTGCAACCAATATTGTACATTCTAGTAGCTCAATCTTTACAGTCCATGGCACATAGTAATTATCAATAAATAATTTATAATGGGTGAATAAATTGTTCTTTATTTTGTAAATAATCTTTTATTGGAAAAAAGTAATTTATGTATCTTTATGAAAAGCCTCCCTTTTTACAAATAATCACATATCCTTTCAGGAATAGCATGTTATAAATGGGTAGGCATTATATTTGTCTATGTTTATAGTTTTATACAAATATGGGAGGATACTAAAATAAGATAGCAATATATCTTGGAAATTATTCTATCTTAACATATAGCTATCTAACATATTTTTTCACAGCAAAACTATATCTCATTCTTTGTATGGATATATCACAAATTATTTAGAACTGTTATAAATATTTAATACATATTATTAATAATAAGAATTAACACTTAGATAGTTTTAAATATAATAGCCCTCTGTACCGACGGAGAAGGCAGTGACAATTTTACATAGAATGGTGAAGAGAGATTCTCTAAGTGAATGATATTTGAGTTAACATCCAAAGGAAGTGAGGGACCAAGACAAAAGGAATCTAGAACACAGATTTCTAGCAGTGGAAACAGCAAGTGCAAAGGCCCTGGGGCATGAAAATATTCTTATGTACTTGAAAAAGCTTAACAGAAACAGGGTGCAATTTTCCAGTTTGCTTGAGAAAAAAGCATAATAAGAAATTTTAAGGCATTGTTTTGAGAATTACATCTTTAAAAAACAAAAATTATATATATATATATATATATATAAATATATATATATATTTAATTACTTGCATAGATAATATAATGTACCTCTTCTCTGCCTCCAGGCTGTTACCTTAAAAACCATGTAATGCATTGGGCTGAAATGTTCTCTGCAGTCTCTTTCTCAGCTGATACTGATATTTGTATTCAATAAACATCGTATTAAAAGAATATATATTTTAAACTTCATAAAAAGAAAGTGAAGAAATAAACCACCCAAGTTCACTGTAGATGTTAGTGGCAGAGAAGAAACTCAAACCCAGGATTTTCTACGAGTATGTGAACTTTATCACTGGCTACATTATAAAGGCTTTTAAGTCTCTGATTATAATTAGATGCATTCCTTTCTACAATAAGAAAGACACTGATTAGCCTTTCCCTGGATAGAAACTGCCAGATTTGCTTTTGAGAATCTAATTTACAAGTACCTGAGGCTAACACATTCTTCTCATAAAGTTTTTTCTGCTTTATTAAAAGGACAATCTGGTCACTGTGATAGGCTCAGACATATGCACATAGAATAAGTTGACTAAATCAATATTTGCCTAGGTCTTTTCTATCAAGATTGTAAAAAATAAATTGCTCTTTCCAGCGCAGATAAACTGGAGAGATGTACACATTGAGGGGCCATCATGATTGCTATATATGGAGAAAATCTGTGCAAAAAATGGAAAGAGATAAAGTTCTATGGCACTGTTGGACCCACCAAACCCAGCAAACTGTGAGGTCTACTATATGAACTTTTTCATTTCAATGGTCAAGATAAAGTACTTCATTACATAATTTTCTTCCTTTCTTTTCTTTCCTTCCTTCCTTTCTTCTCTCCTTCCCTCTCTCCCTCTTTCCTTCCATCCTTCGATCCTTCTATTCTTTCTTTCCTTTCTTCCTTTTTTCTTTACTCCCTCTCTCTCAGCTTATTATTTTCAATTGGTCTTTGTTGCTTAAAACTAAAGTGTTCTAAACATTAATTTATTACTCTAATATTTAATTTAGTTTCAATCTACTTTATATCTTGTACATGGAATGTTATCTAGGAAATAAATATTGCTGAATGATAAATGAATTTGCTCTGGATATAATCAACTCTTAGTCACCTGGATGGATTTTTTTCCTTTAATATGACTTTATATATCTTTGTTTTGATCTTACCTCAGAAGCCCATCTCATGCCTCTTATTACCAAATTCTTGAGGGGAGAGTTGTTATAACCAATTTGATAGCATGTATTAAATAATTCACAGGTACCTAAATTTAATATTTATTAAAAACTTTGCAAGGCATGTGGCCCTGTGCTTGGCACTGAAGATAAAAATTTTTAGATTTTGACCTGTTTTTGCCTGTTCTCAACTAAGAGATTTGAATGAAACTATTGGAAAGTTATATAAGAAAGACAGACTGCTGTAACATAAAAGAAAAGAAAGAATGAAAGTGTAGTTAGGAACTATTAGTCAGAACATTTAAATAGCCTCTAAGAAGGCCAAAATGCATTTTCCTCTATCACTGAATATTACAACCATACAAAATAGTATAAAGTCTCTAAAGGAGAAATGAAAGCTAGACTCATGGTTTGAAACAGTACTTTCTGTAAACAACCATTACTGTGTCCACTGCATTCCATACACACTGTCCCTAACTTATAATAGGCAACATTATTTCTTGATAATAAGAGGCTGTAAGTAGTCTTCTTGCTTCAATTTATCTAGACATTATCTCACATTGAATTATAATAACATTTCTAAATTACAAATGTTAATCTATTACTCCCAAGCTTAAAACCTTTTAATAGTCATACAATGACTTCAGGATAAACTTCTCA
Source organism: Macroglossus sobrinus (assembly GCA_004027375.1). NCBI lineage: Eukaryota > Metazoa > Chordata > Mammalia > Chiroptera > Pteropodidae > Macroglossus > Macroglossus sobrinus. The sequence goes on from PVKZ01000441.1 coordinate 84,277, forward strand.
CTCCTCTTTCCAGCCTCATCAGCCTCTCTCTCATCATCCACTCCCTGGCCTCCTGCTGTTCAAATGTTCAATGCTTCCTTCTTTTTGAGACTATAAACACATGCTTCTTTGGTATGTAAAATTTTTAATAATTCTCTCTCATGGTCAAAGTCCTTTCATCATACAGAATTCTGTTTACTATCGTATTTTCCAATCTCAAAGCTTTTCCTCATCACCTGTAAGTTTCTGATGGCAAGGATTTAGAATAATGACCCTGTATCTCCAGTGTCTGGCACTTAGAAAACAATTAGTATTCATTGAGTGGATGAATGAGTGAAAGACTGAATAAGTGATTACTGAAAAAGACTAACTGTGCTTTCATCTCAGACCTTGATTCATCTCTCTGCTATTTTAAGGTTTACCTCTGGTTAGAGAAAGAAGACAAGATTAAATTATTTTCTTAAGCTTCATTTAATTTTGCTTTGAAAAGTAAATTATGTACTTTTTTTTTTTTGCCTTGTTAGATATCAAAATGGTTCTAATCACACCTGGAAAAAGCAGAGTGATTACGTGAACACCTCAAAATAAAATTATAAAAATTCTGCCTGTTTCCTAATCTGTGTTTTCAGCTCAGCAGCAGAAAAGGCAAGCCTTTTGTCATCACAAGTTTCTGTCACTGAAGATAATAGCAATGCTTGGTTAATGATTCAAGGAAAATAAAATGAACCCACCGAGTTCTCTGTTTTATTTATTCTACTATGATATTTTATAGCATGCAATTTCATTTATGGCACTATTTATCATTAAGTAATATACCATAAGTGATGTGACAGGGCTTGATATAATGAGAAAATATAAATATACTATTTTAGCTGTTTTAACTTCAAATTTAGGATTGGAAAGCATGCTAAGGCATCTGAAGGTGGAATTTCTAGGAGACATTGACTCCAGCAAACAAACTGAAAATTTCTAGAGAGAAAACTTGTTCTCAAATGCTTTTAAGTAGGTTAAACTAATACCGTATTCTCAACTCTGATTAATCTTAGAGCATTTAAATATATTTGCTAAAATAGTATAAAATATTAGTGTTATTTTCTGTCACAAACAACTTTCAAAATATAACTGTGCTATTAAGCATTTTGAGATTACTTTTATTTAAGTATATTTTAGACAGCTTATATCTGTTTATTGTTTTTCTGTTTTTTGTTCACATGAGCTAATAGAATAATCATAATTCATTTACAATTAACACATTGTCTCTCCATTCACATTAATTCTCAAATTATCTAGTTTTCTTTTTATACCAAATTTACTGTGTAAAAGAGATTATTATTCCTCCTGGTCCCCTGTTCTCTTTTGAGAACCAGCAAGCCCCACAAGATGCTCTATGATCCAACCTAGAAGTCATCTGCTAGGTTTACTTTGTGGCTGCTTTGTCCACATATCATACTCTTTTCATACAGCTGTTATAAGAAGAAACAGCACGGGCTGTTTCTGATGATTGACCAAGTGAAGTGATACACACACACACACACACACACACACACAGACACACACACACACAGACACTCAGTTTAATCAGATTGAACATGATATCTGTTTTGGGAGGTCTTTTTTGTAACTGTATCCCAATTCTGCTTCTCTGAATCTCAGGTTCCTAATTTGAATAGAAAAAATATATTACTACCTTAAAAGGGGAAATTAAATGATGTAACACACCAGGGAGACAATAGATACCTAAGGTATACTAATCACTCTCTGCAGATCGTTTCCCAGAGGTTATTTCTACTCAATAAAAATCAAATTATGTTTCAGCCAATATCTTTAGAACATAACTTACTATTATTTCAAATAGTAAAAGAGGAGCAGAGTAGGACAAAATATGTAAACAGAAGCATGTCAACTTCAATAGCCCTGTTCTTCTCCTCTCTTTTTAGTTCTACATCTTTAAAGCAATTTTTTTCTGTTAAGTTTTGCTGCTAGATACTGCAATAGCAGTTTAGACTTTCAAGCAATGTAATAGGATTTGGATGTCTTCTCCTCACTCGTCTTAATAAGTGAAGTTTGAGACTGCATGTGAAGAGAAAAAGTCAGGAGGTTTGTTAGATATTTATTAGAAACTTAACTGGAGATGCTTAGTAGGGAATTAGATATATAATTCTGCCCTAAAACAGAAGAGTGGATCAAAACCCCAAAAGCAATGCTTTAAACCAAAAATTAGGGGTTCCTAATGGACAAAGCTTAGAATGATGACTAGCCGATGGGGACGATAACCCTAAGCTGGGGGCATGTTAACTGCACTCTCAAGTCCCACCATATGAATGAGAGGGACTCCATATAATTTCCTGTTCCCCTATAAAGGGCCTCTTAATAGGTTCAGAACTGATCCCAAAACGAAAGCCCAATGTTCAGGTCTTCTAGGCAAATGGCTATTAATTTTAACATGTATTTTTATATTTACCTAATGTCTTTTTGTTAATAACAATGTGGCAGACTGAAGGAAAATTTAGAGGGGGAAAAAAAAACACAACAGCTCAACATTTGTCATTAAATTGCCTCACCAGGAATCAAGTTCCTACAATCTGAGTTTTTACTTTTTTCTTTAAGTGATTATTCTAAGTAGTGCTTGAATAAATAATTTTTTGACCAAAATAAGTATATTTCTTAATTTGTTATTTATTTAGTAATGATCTCTACTTAGGAAAATATCAATAGTCACTAACTTTAGCTGGCCATGTTTTCTAATTCTGTTTTTTTTTTTTGCTGATACTAGAGTATCAGTTAAGTGAATATCACTTCAAAATCATTTTGAACAGATTAAATGAAAGAAATTTAGTGATTCACATTTATAGGCTTCAGGGTAATAGTTGAATTCAGTAACTCAAAAAGTATCAATTTAGTTTCTTTTCTTAGGTCGTCTGCCCTTTCCGCTTTAGATGGTAGCTTTTCATACGTCTAAGCCCTATATTCATATCTAGAAAAGATCGACTTTATTCCATCAATCCCAGCAAAATCCTTGACATATATTCCCAATGCCCTTTGGATCACATGACTAAAATATCAGATTATGAAATGCTCAGTGACTAGAACCGAGTTATTAAAGGAAACGAAAATATGATGAATAGCCCCCCAAAATAATTTTCAAAACAGATATATTAGAGTACTGCAGCACAACTTTTGTGCCAATGATTTAAATATATATACAAAGAAATAGATTTTTATAGAAATATAAATTATTTGATTTTCTTAAGCAGATTATGTTCTTAACTAACTGTAAATATGCTTGTATAGTAACACTTTTTTTAACAGAAAGTCTCAACTAACTGTAAATATGCTTGTATAGTAACACTTTTTTTAACAGAAAGTTTTTTCATTGGATACCAATAGAGAGGAGATAAGAAGCTTTAAATATGTTATAGACAAAATAAGCAAAAGAAAACAAAAATCTGAGAGACATTTGATATATATAATCAGTTCCTTTGGCAAGTTGCTCTTATATAAAACTTTATTTAATAATAATGTCTCATTAAAATAATTATATTAAAATCTAAAAAAATATATGTAATTAATATTCATTTAAATTTTATTTTCTTCTAGAAAAAAAGTGTTTTAAAAACAATGCTATATTAGCCATTGAGTTTTTCATCTTCACTTTAATGGGAACAGAATATATGTTTCCAAATCTCTGATGAGTGATGGATTTCTGAAAGATATTAACTAAACTAATCCTCTGCTATAGCATATACATTTATAAATATAACAAAAGGTATTTTTGTAGAAAATAATTCAATATAGTAATTTTTAAAATGTCATATACAACAAATTTCAAAGTGTTCAGTCACTCAAAGTAATTCAAGGAAATTTTATTTGTTGTAACCTCATATTTAAAGCAAAATTTTATTTTTTCTTTTACATTTCTGTACTACATTTTAAATGACAGAGTATTAGGATGGCACCGATAAAAACTTTGATTTAGAATGCTCAGAATTACTAAGGTAATGATCAAACATTTAAAAAAATATACTCAAGTAATTAAAAAAAAAACCTGAAAGAATTATTCTATAAAATGTTATTATTACTGAAAGAATGTAAAAATGACATATTGGAGCAACAAACAAAAAGGGGAGGTAGGTTACAGAAATCAATAAATACATAAAGCTCCTCATTAAAAGCATTTTAAAATGGGGAATGATATATTGCCACTATTGTCAGCGTGCTTAAAATACTTTTTTTTTCACATACCAGTAGAGTTCCAATAGAAGAGATGTTTAAAAAGTTTTTCTGGTATCATTACATGTGTGATAATGGCAGATTTTTAAAATCAAAAGAATGCTTCATTTATCACTCAAAATAAAGGACAGCTGATGCAATCAACAGCTGTTGGTTGATCATCTGGAAGAATAAAAGGATATATTTATAGGAGAAAAAAATAACGTGCTATTTTCCAAAACCATCACATATTCTCATATTCTTAGAATTGATGTCTATAACCTGCTGAGTAATTTTAAATATGGTAGTAATTGTATATAAAATGACATTTAAAAATACATTTTATAATGTTAAATTTAATATTTTTCATGCATATTAAAGTAGTATAATATTTTTATAATAGCTATGTTTATAACTGTTAGGTTAGTTAAATTAGGGTAAAAGAGTTGATATTCTTTAAAATGTAATATTTTAGAATACAACCTACATTGACTGTTATGTTCTTATCTAAATATAAACTTTAATCAATAGATGTATCATTTATATTCTTTTATATATATTTACTATTTATTTATAAATCTTTGCATATTGAATTTTCATTCAATATATAAAAAATTAAACCAAACAAAAAGCTAAGATAATCATAACTATGAAAAAGGGATTAAAAATAAGCTTTTAAGTAAATATTTAAATAAGCATACTTGTAGTCATCATCAAATAATTTATTTTAATAATTTTTAGAGAGATAACAATAAAAAATTTTACTTTTTATAAAATATATTCATTTAGATTAATATCAGATTTCTTTATTAAAATAATTAAATTCCTGTTAAGAATTAATAAAAAGAGCAGAAAATAAAACCAATTATTATGTGTTATATCACTTTCCATAGAATGAAAATTGTGCAATTATTATTTTTTTTGAGTGTTTAAGGAAACTCCTTTTATCAATATCTTGAGACTAAGAGAGATTGGTTGGTTATTATAAAAAGTGAAAAATCATAATCAATAATAAAAATATACTATAAAATTTTATTTTAAATTCAACTATGGAAATGTACAAACTGAAATAGCTTTGTTAATATCTGGCAAAAAAAGATGTTAAGAAAAAACAAAAATGATTTTTTTAGAAAGAACACATTGTTATTTGATGGTATAAACTTTCATTATGCAGACAATCTACTAATTCTAAACCAGTATGATTTAACCTATTTGAAACAAAATAGAGAAATGAAAAATTGGTAGACATTTCTTCATAGTAGGTAATTTCAAAATTATTTCCCATCTTAGGAATATTGCTTTATCACTAAAAAATTAATAGAAATCATCATATCAAATTATTCAATGAAAAAATATCTTTGATAAATAAAAAATAATTTTATAAAATTGATCTTTCAATATTAATAATGCCATTATTAAGCCAAAATTAAAAAAAATTATCCAAATAAAAATCTATAGCCCCCTAAAAGTATTTAAAATTACATTAAATAGTAATATACTTATAGCAGTTATTTTTAAATCTAGAAGACAAGAAAATATACTATCTCTGATTTTATTAAATATTTAAAATGAAGTATTATCTACTATAATTACTACAATAAAAGGAAAAAAAGATACAGATTTAATAATTGGGAAGAAAAAATAAAATGTAACAAATCATAAATGTTTATATATAGATTCTAGAATAATTATATATATATATATAGATATGTTATTATTAGTATTATGAGAGAGCAATCAAGGTTGCTGAACATTAAATCAATGAAATAAATGTCATTGTATAACAAAAACATGGTGTTTAAAAATAAATTTTGAAAATAACATATTATTAACAATGAACAAGAATGCAATACCTGAAATTAATTTCATAAAACATGTAAATTTTACAAATATGTATAAATATGTAACAATTATAAATTTATGTTGCAGTGTATTTAAAATAAAAATATTTTAGAGATGTACTATGCTCATGAATACAGAGACTCAAAGCTATAACAATGTCAGTTTTTTCTTCTAAATTTTAGCTATATTTTTAGTGTGATGCAATCAAAATTCTAGCATAGTTCTATATTAACCTTAACAAGATAGTTTTACAATTAATATGAAAGACAAGATACAGAATATCAGCATTACTGCCAAAATATACATAAGTGGATAAAAAAACGTCATTTACACACACACAAAAGCAAACAAAATCTTTAGTAATTAAGACAGATTTCTAATGTTTAGACAGAAAAATAGTCAAATCGGCATTAATACAGACCCCTAAACTATATGTATGCATATCTGAAAATTTCAATGACAAAGTCAGTGATACAGATCAGTGATAATCAATTAATAAACAATTGCTTTGGGGAAAAATCAATTTCTAGTCAATTAAAGATTTTATGATGTGAAACAATCTTTTAACAGTTCAGAATAAAATATTGAAAAATATTTTAAATATTTCAAATAAAATATAACAAAGATTTATCACAAATTTTTTTCTATACATACGACAACGTAAGTAAAGTAAAAAAAAAAAAAAAGACTGAAAATATGTGTTTGGCCGCTGTAAGAGCAATGGAGATTTTTATTCACTTTATATAAAAATGCCCTGGAAGTTAATTTTAAAATGTATGTAAATAAAATAGGTAAAAGTTATGCAGTTTTTCTGAAGGAGCTAACACTAGTTTGAAGCAAACATTTTTCAAATGCTCAATATCACTTGTGTTAAGGGAAATGCAAATTAAAACCCAATGAGATTAGACCCTCTGACTTGACATGATTAAAGTCAAATAATTTTATGAGTTGGTATAGGTGATAATTGGTAGGAATGCTCTTACAGTACTGGTTATAACATTTTACAATCAGTTTGGAAACATGTTGGTATAATAGAAAAACTGGAAAACTCTTGAACCAAGCAAATTTTAAACCTATATAGAGATTTTTCAGAAGCATATATTTTTCAGAACCATTGGCAGAAAATCCAGTGAAATCCATTGCTATTTATTAACAGCATGTGTAAAATATTAGTTCTTTCTTTCCATTTTTTTAATTTTCTCATTTTATATTTCGTAATATTTTTCTTACATCCAAAGATGAAGAAAATGTTGGTGCAAGGGCTAGAAAAATTATATTGTTTTTAACACCTTTGAAGTTTGTTTCATTCATAAAAAATCTTTGCAATAATATACAAGGTAGGAATAATTCTTTAATTTTGTTTTTCAGCAAATTGAAGCTTAGATATTCATCTCAAATTCACATAGCAAGTAAGTAAAAAGCTGGCTTTTGAATTCTACACTGCTTGAATTTGAATTTCAAAATATATATCCTAAATATTACTGTCACTATTACAATGTTAATTATGTTCTTTCTGTCTCAGATATCTTACACTTACAATATGACCAACAAACAATGGCCATATTGTAATGACACATATTTTTAAAAAGTTTACGGGTAATTATTTGCTGCCTAAACAATTTGTGAGTTTAAATAAATAAAATTCACAAGAAATTCTCAAATTACAAAGAACTGTCTTCAAACAAGAAATAATTATCATAAAAGTAAAAAACTAAATGTAGGGACCAGAATTCCTTCCATTAAACAGGTTACCAATCTAGATCCTGAGATGCCTTTGAACTGTTCTGTGGCTCTAAATGTGAACAGAAATTATATATATGTGACTATAAAAAATAAGAAAGATACACACAGAGAGAAAGGCAATAAAATATATATAACTTTGAAGGTGGTCAGAAGGTACAAGCTTCCAGTTATATGATTAATAGTTCCTGGTACAGCATGGTGACTATAGTTAACAATACTGTACTGTATATTCGAAAGTTACTAAGAGAGTAGATCTTAAGAGTTCTCATCACAAGAAAAACAATTGTAACTATGATAGTGATGGGAGATAACTAAATTTATTGTGCTAATCATTTTGAAATATATATATATATATATGTATCATCATTATGTTGTACAACTAAAACTAATATAATATGTTAATTGAATCTCAATGGGATCGTGGAGCAGAAGAATGGTAAGAAATTAAAATTAGGACTCTATTAAAAATGTAATTAGTAGATATTCAAAGTACCATAGAATATATGAGACTAGAGTTGGTTCCACAAAAATAAATAGTATCTAATAAACAGAGAAGGAAGAAAGAGGGAATTCTAGGAACAAGAGGCATCATGAAAAAAGACAGAGGCAATATGGGATATAACACAATAAAAAGAAAGAAATTAAACCAGTGAAAGTATTAACACAAACAAAAATTCATTAGCAGCAACAGGCAATGGAAAAAAAATAATAAACCTCATAATATTCTGCTATGTCTCTGGACAGCCTAGAACTCCCTTACTCCCTTCCTACACTTTCTCACAGAAGCAAAATGAGGAAAAATGATATCACAACAAACAGAATGCTTAGTCTGCACTACATATAATTTCCAGTTTTCAATCATTTCTAAAACTCAATGGTCAATAAATAAGTAATTTTTAACTTTATGCAATCATGCCTGCTAGATCCTGTTGTTTTCCTAAAGTGCCCTTCATATACTGGTTTGATTTTGTAGAGTAAGAATAAAAATAGCTATCAAGAATAAATAAGGTTGAAGCAACAAACAAGACAAACAAAAACTCATAGACATAGACAAATTTTAGTGATTACCAGAAGGAAGGTGGGGGTAGATAAGGGTTAAGGGGGTCAAATATATGGTGACAGAAGGAAATTTAACTTTGGGTGGTGAATATACCATACAATATACATCTGATGTATTATTGAACTGTACACTTGAACCCTATATAATTTTATTAACTAATGTCATTCCAATAAATTTAATAAAAATAAAGTTAGTGTCTCGTATTATTTTTTAAAAGTTCTATATTTCACTTCAACTAAAGTTTGCTAAAGCGATATCACTATTTAATTTTTGTTAAAAACAGGTCAATAATCCTCCTGTGTCAATATTCTTACACATTTTGGAGTTTCTTTTTATTTTTAATGCCAATTAAGTTCTGATGGGAACTTGCTGTTATATCTCTTTCCATCTGTTCTTAATTCAGCCATTTTCCAAGCAAATTAATCTTATAAAACCAAAAATATTGTCATTTTAAAAATAAATTTAATATTATTTTGGTTGTTTAATAAACCCAGAATAACTAAACCTGAATTGATTGTATTTATTATTTTTTCATATGTATATCATAAAGAATAACAACATGAAATCACTTTTTTTGGAAAGCTTTTATTCAACACATGCAAATTAAGCTCATTGTTTCAAATGGTGACTTTAACAGACTACTTTGCAAATTAACCAGCTGTGTATATTTAGAATAAGCACACTGTGAAGCTGACTGGAACTCAGGCTTTGCACTTTGCTATGGTTTCTAGCAAGTCCTTCAACTATGCTATAGGCAAATTTCGACATATGCATAGCATGATAATATTTGTTTTCAAATGTCCTACTAAAAAGAAACGCAGCATTGTTGCTTCCAAATTTAGGTTGAAACAAAGCTTGGGGAATCATAATCACATTTTTATACAAATAAATTTTAGGTAAGCTGATTGATTATATAGGTCAAACATGTTGACCATAGAACACTCTAAAAGATCTCACTAAAGAATTATATCTTTTTGGTCTGTTAAAATGTTTCTTCAGAGATTGAAAGGAGACTATAATTTTAGAATATTACAACAAGAGATTCAAATAAATTTTTCTGCCAAATCATATGAGAATTATACGTCTATATTCAGCTAAAATGATGGAAATATATTTATGTATAACGGTCCAGGTTGATTTGGTTTTAAATGTTTTCCATCTTATTTCCCACTTTTCAACTTTAGTATAGAGTTGCTAAATTCTTTATAAATATTTATAAAGAACCTGAATGTTCATCCTTTAACGAATAATATTTCCTCATTCTTACCCTTTTCTCCAACTTTCATAATAAAATTCTGCCCATGCTTCTACCAGCTAAACAGCATGTCTTTTATGATGCTGTACTTCTCTCTCCTGACATTTCATCATGTTTCATATGATTTATTTTAAACCAATATTTCCATTTAACTCTTGTCATTCAAATGCCTATCTTTAAGTATCATCTCACAGAACTGTATTCAGAAAGGAGTTTATTGTTTTGTCTTTGGAAACACAATTGGCTTTGTAAAACATTCTGCACACCATAGGTGCATCAATTTACCTTTTAATATTGTTACATATTGTTAATATCTGTGTGAATGCTTAACTGTTCATTTTCATGCCCTGCTATGCAACAAACACACAACATAGAACAGAAATGTTCCCTTAGCTTTTAAAATAACTCATTAAAAACTGGATCTTTTTTTTTTAGAAATAAACAGATTTAATTGACAAATTATCAATAAAAATATGTAAACAAACTCAATTTCTATTTTTTAAAACTGATTTTACCTCATATTTTTTATGCCTCCATTAAAACTATAGATATTAATCAATGGAAAATGTTTTAAATAATGAATAAAGATTAATAACTTTCAACATGAATCTAAATTTTAAATGGAAAATAAATAAGATATTTCATAATAAGTGTAATGTATATCTATATGAATGAAAATCAGTTTAGAAGATGCAATACAAAAAAGTAGGGACTTTGAAATTCAAACCCTGCTGTCCTACATATAAGCTGAGTATAACTGAGCAAAATACTAAAATCTTCTGATTTTCTGGATTCTCCTTAGGAAACTGACAAATATTTTTTAAAGTTGTTTTAGTATTTTTATTGAGATATAAATGACATGTAACATTGTGTAAATTTCATGCTTTGAATACCCTTAAGGTCAATTTATACTGTTACAAATGGCAAGACTTTGTTTTTTCTCGTGGTTGAATAATATTCTTAAACATATATATCACAACTTCTTTATATAGGTTATACCCACATCTTGGCTATTATGAAAATTCTGCGATAAACAAATGTTAATTATGCGTGCAGATAGCTTTTTGATATTATGTTTTCATTTCCTTTGGATATATACTCAGAAATGGGGTTACTGGACTAAATGGTTCTATTTTTGATGAACCTCCAAATTGGCTAAACCAATTTACATTCCCACCATCAATGCACAAGTGTTCCCTTTTCTCTGAATCCTTGACAACATTGTTATCTCTTGTTTCTTGATGATAGCCATCTTAACAGGTGTGAGGTCCCATCTTATAGTGGTTTTGATTTTATTTTTCCTGATAATGAGTGATGTTGAGCATTTTTTTCATGTACCTGTTTGCTATTTGAAAGTCTTTGGAATGTGTTTATTTGTTTTCTCTGCCTGTTTTTAAATTGGATTTATTATTATTATTATTTTGTATGAATTCTTTATATATTCTGGATATTAACTTTTATCAAATATATGATTTACAATTTTTTTCTTCCAATCCATAGGTTACCTTTTAATTTTGTCCATTGTTTCCCTTGTTGTCCAGAGCTATTTAATTTGTAGTCCCTCTTGTTGATTTTTGTTTGTTGTTTGTCCTTTAGGCATTACATCCAAAAAATTATTGATAAGGCCAATTTCAAAGAGCTTTTTTCCTATGTTTTCTTTTAGGAGTTTTGCAGTTTTGGGTTTTATGTTTAAATATGGAGTTAAAAACTGCATACCTAACACAGTCATGGCCACATATTAAACATTTAATTAATAAAAGAACATTTTACCTCTTTCTCCATTCTCCTTTATTTCATATATCTGAAATGTCTGTAAGCTCGTCTAATTATATTATGCCTAAAGAGCACACTGTCGTTAATTTCAATGATAGTGAAGAAAAACATTCCAAATCTATGTAATGCTTTGTATAAATAAAAATCTTTGGCTTGATTAAATGTCAACAGATAAAAATGTGTTTGCTTAGCTGAGTTCCATGGTAATAAATTTAGAGTTGTAAAATTTAAGGATATTCTTTGTATAGCTAGTAAAATTCTTTAACCTTAGAAGCCTAATAGCAATTCAACAGTTTTTTTCTAACTGCTTTTATTATTACAAACGTTAGCTGTACATAATTCAGTATTTTCAAAGTATCTATATAATATAGATATTGCTCATAGCTCATTGACTCTGTGTGTTATTTATAGTTTCAGTATTTAACATAGATCTATAAAAACCTTTAAATTTAATTTTGCTGTAATTTTATTTTATAAAAATAGCTTAAAATTAATACATTCAAAATTCCTATAATCAATTATATTTTATTTTTATACAATTAAAATAATATTAGGTTATTAGATTATAAAGTTTACCAGCTCCCGCTGAAGGTCACACAAACTTAAAAAATGCAACAAATTTTTTATAATTAGCCATTTACCTACCCAAACTCACTATAAACACTCTTACCAATTATCTTGGTTACTGTTTTGCCACCATGAAGGCTCACTCAGGATTCATCACAAACAAAATAGGTATAGTCAAATGTCTGAATAAGAGAAAACAAAACAGAAGCACTGTATTCACTAATGCAGGAGCCCTACTATAAGGTGTAACATTTTCATTGTTGCTATAATTGAGCAACACTGACAAATATCTGTCCTTGAATATGAGGATGATTTGGACTTGCCAATACATTTTAAAACAATGTTTGTTAAAATACATTGGCAAGTCCAAATCATCCTCATATTCAAGGACAGATATTTGGGGTAATATTTTCAGGAATAAAAAATGTATATCTTTCTACATAAATTCTCAGTAAATCAGAGAAAGTTGCCACAACATTAGGACAGCTTTTAAATGTTTAAGGCCACCCTAAAATACAAAAGATGTGGGCCAAATACTGTTGGCAGAATCTATAGAACTAAAAAAGAAAAAGAAAAGTTAATATCTCTGCCTCAACTTTGGAAGAAGCCACAAATATCCTGACAGGTTATCATAAAAACCTTCAACTATGTAGGTAATGGTCCTATGATCACCAAGAAAAAACATGTAGTAAAAAAATAGTCATATATTTCAGGCGAGAAATCTTTATACACATAGGAAAACATCTCTTACCTTTACCAGATATTTGATATTTGATAATCTCTCCATTGGGCATCTCTGTGATGTGCCTGTCACACACACACACACACACACACACACACTTTGTTGTCTTTTAAAAATTGATTTCTAGTCATTTTCTGGTTACATCTACTGCAAATATATTTTACCCAGTGGTTTACCCTATCCTTGTCTTAATTGTATCTTCTGACAAACAGAAGTTTCCAATTTTATTAGGGACCTACTAATCAATCTCTTAATTTATGGTTAGTGCTTTACGAGACCTAGGAAACCTTTTCGCCCAGATTTGTGCAGTTATTCTTCTACTTACTCTTCTGGAAAATTTATTGTTTTACCTCTCATATGTATATCTGTAATCTGACTGTAACTGACTTTTTTTCATTGTTAAATAAAAAAATAAGAAAAATAAATTTATCTTATTATATGGTACAAGATTGAGAATAATGTTTAAAGCATGTGTGATAAAATATATCTTTAATTCATTGACAATTCTGATACAAAACTTTCAATAATGAATCATTAAACATGATGACTAGTAGATTTTTGTAAACAGTTCTTTTCATATTGAAACTCTCTTTTATATCTAGTTTTCAAGGAGTTGTTTATTTTGGATGGATGTCATATTTATACAGATAGAAAAGTGTTACATGTTCCTGATGGATTGATGATATTATTCTGAAAGATTATCCTTCATTTCTAGTAATGTTTTGACTTTAAAGTTTACTTGTCTAATATATACATAGCTACACCAGTAATCTTTTGTTTATATCTTTTGTTATATGGTATGCATTTCCATTGTTCATAGTTCATCCTTTTTGTATTTTTAACTTAGGTGTATCTCTCATTGGCAGCACATTATTCCCATTACCTCCCAATCTGAAAGTCTTGTCATTCAATTTAAGAATCTGGTTCAGTATACACAATACACTTAATATTTTTTCTGCCCTGTTCAATTCCCATGTTTCCCTCATTTCTTGTCTTTTTTTAGATTAAGTTACTTTATTTACCATTCCATTTTTTATCCTATTAGTTTTACTCTATTAATCTGTTCTTTAAATATGCTTAATATTCTACTTGAAAATACTCTAAAACTTACAAGATACTTTCTTGATTTAAAGTATTCTTTTTTGCATTTTTCAAGTAATATAAAGAACATGAAGTTTTAAAATTTTACTTATTCACTTCTTATCTTCAGTATTTTCATGTGTTTAAATTGTGGATATATATATTCTATAAGTTATTGGTATTATTGCATCAAATTTATTTAGATTTATCCTTACCTTTGCAATCTATATTGCTCTTTATTCCTTTCTACATTTCCATACTTCCAACCAAGGTCATTCTAATTATTTCACTTGAAGAAGTCACTTTATTATTATTTTAAGAGTTTATTAATAATGATTTTTCAACATTTGTATAAACAAGTTTTGCCTTCAATTTCTATGTATTTTTTTTCTGGCCCCAGATTTCTAGTTCAGCAGGCATTGTTTTCAAAATCGTAGCAGTTGATTTAATTTGTCTTTTTTTATTAATTCTGTTTGATAAGTGAGCTGTCTGTCTTATGGTTTTGTTAAAAATAGTGTTTCTTATTTTGTCTTTGGGTTTCTTTTAAAGTTTTCTCTTGGTTTTTGATTTTCAGAAACGTTACTATTATTTTCCTCAGTGTACGTTTAGTTGAGTCTTCACTTGGAATTTACCTTATTCTTTTAATATGTGGCTTGAGCTATGTGATCAATTTCAATTTTTGCATCTGTTAGCTTTTCAAATATTGCTTCTAATTCTTTCTCTCTCTTTCTTTCTCACCCTCATTCTTATTCTCTGTGTCTTAATTGCTCATGATATGCAGTACTTGAATTTCTGATAAGTTTCTTCAGTGTGCCATATGTCACATATAATTTTTGGATTTTTAAAATTATTTTCTTAGTATTCTCAGTCTTCATATTTTTTATCTATCTTTATGTTTGCTAATCACATGTTAAGCTATGATTACTATACTATTATTAATCTTATTTAATAAATTATTAATCTGCTAAGGTACTTTTCATTACCTTAATGATCATTTGATTGTTTATGTACAGTTTCATTTATTTTTGATCTATTCCAGGTATATATTAAATATGCGTAAAATCTCCAGTCATTGTGAGCTTGTCTCTATTGTATGCTTTTTATCTGGGTTTTCAGTTATGGGTTTACTTCCCTTGCAATGCCTGGAAAACTTTCAGTAGATGCCACTTTATGTATGAAAATTCTCAAGAAAATTTGAGGATCTTAATGATGTTTTTCCTCAAAAGAGGATTTTCTGTTTTTCCAGACCAGCAAATAAATAAATATAGTACTTCTCCTTTTTTCAGTTTTTATATGTTTTTTAAATTATTAAAAATCAATTGATTTTATAGGATAATGTTTCTACTCAAACACTCAGTGAATTCTCATATTTTAAAATAGCTTTCTCATTGATAATCTTGTATTTTTTTATTTAATCAACCTTACTATCTTTAAATAATGGTGATTTTGCTTTTTTCTCTGCAATATTTATAAATTACATTTACTTTTCACATTAAAGTGTCTTGGCTAGTACTCCTGAATGATGTTAAATAATAAATATCAATGTAGATATCCTTGTACTGTACTAGACTTCAAAAAGAAAAGCTTCAGTGATTCGCCATTTAGAATGCAACTGATTATTTATATATCGATATTCATATAATCTATGTATATCCATGTATTAAATAAAAATCCATCTGTTCTTGTTTCATTAAATAAAAGTCAGCATTTATTTCCAAATAAACATCAAAAAACTCTTGATCATTTATGAAGTTAGTTGATTTTTTCTTTGTTGGTTTATTGATAAGGTGACCGATACACTTATATTCCTAATAATAATATTTGAATTATCAGATAACATATACAGATAATCACTCAATAAAAAATGTCAAACTTTGAGTAAGGATTTGTGTTATAATTATCAATAAGCTAAGTCTATAATGTCAGTTTTTGTGTTTTAATTATGCTAGTATTTACAAATTTCATTATTTATATAAAAGCTTGAGTTCAAAAATTACTTAGAATCTTTCTTGATATTTTGTGTTCTAGAATATTTTCAATAGCATAAAAATTATTTTGTTATTGAAATTTGAAAAAATTAACTTAGAAAGCCAAGAAACTTAGAACATTTTTCTGGCAGATATTTGTGTGATTTTTCGCACAATTTTTAATTGTTATTATTCTAATTTATCTATATCTTATTTAGTTATTTTCTTTTATTACATGAGCAAGACTATGTTTTTAAATAAAGCTGAATAGAGAAAATTTTATGTTTAATGTATAATTTAAGCTCTGGATATCTCTTTAACTCAACCCTACCAATATCTTTATATAATCAATGGTTCCTCTCTAATGTCTAATTCACCTGGAAGACTTAATACATTCAAAACCAATCTCTCTATATTTCAAACTAATTATGGTCAACAGCTGCCATGTAAGCAAATAGCAATTCTAAGTACTCAGGTTCTTAAGGTGGTAAAATCCCACATTTTCATCTTTGACTGTTCTTTCCTTTTCAGAATCTATCAACTAATCCTCTTGGCTCGATTGTAACAATAGGTTCCAAAACCAGACCCTACTAACTACTTTGTTATCACATTATCCAAGGTGCCATCATGCCTCTTCTAGAGAGCTGTGTGAAACTTGAACAGTGTCCTCAGTGTGATCTTGGACTCTCCACTCTATGGCATATGTAATTTTTTAAAGTATGAGATTATGTCACAACCCTGCTCCAAACCCTACCATGACTATTCATCTCCTCACTCTCTTTCCTTTTAAATGGCCTTTTACCTTTTTCCTTTTCCTTATAAAAAAGTGAACTACAAGTCATTACATATGAGTGCAGGCCCAATATTTTGGTTTCCAAATAAAGCATAGGAGGGAATACTATAGTGACTCTGATTAAGGTGTCAGAGATTAAATAGAAACAGTCTACAAAATAAAAGAATAACAAGGCTGCTGGGGAATATTATTCATGAGTAGAGTAAGAAGGCACCGGATATGGGAAGGTAGGCAGTCTGCTTACCCTGCTTACAGGGTTGAAGGGGCAGTGTTAGAAGAGCAAGCAGTGCATAGTATTGGAATTCTGGCTGAGTAAGAAGGGTGTACAAAGTGGCATGGGGAAGGAGATTTGGTGCAAGGTGAGGCCTGGGGTGGTGTGTCAGAACCTGAGCTGAGTAAGGAGGACTTCTATGGGTGGAAAGAGAGAGCAGTATGACAAGAATAAAGGCAAACACTGAACCACATTTAAAGTATCTGTTAACTTCACATCTGCTACAGTGTCAATGGTCTAAGCAAGTCTAATGGCCAAATCTAAAATTAATAAGATGGAGATACAGAAATTACCCCTATCTGTGGTTTCACTTTCCACAGTTTCAGTTACCTGTGGTCAATAAATTTTATTAAAATATTCAAGAAAAATTCCTGAAATAAACAATTTATAAGTTTTAAATTGAACACTGCTCTGAGTAGCGTGATGAAATTGCATGCCATTCTTTCCAGTACACGAATCATCCCTTTGTCTTGTCTATGCATACTGTATGCACTCCTCTCCCCAGCTGTTAGTCGTTTAGTAGCCAAAGCGGTATCACAGTGCTTGTGTTCCATAAATTCTTATGTTACTTAACAATAGCCCCTAAGAGTAAGAATAGTGATGCTAGCAATTCTCAAAGGCCAAAGATAAAGGCTATAATGCGCTTCCTTTAAGTGAAAAGTTATGTATGTATCAGAAAAAAGGTATATATAGAGTTCAAGACTATCTACAGTTTCAGAATTCACTGGGGGTCTTGGAATGTATCCTCTGCAGATAAAAGAAACCACTGCAAATACTGTTTGCACTATTGGAAATCATATAGCAAAAAGTTTATGCAATTCTGTTACACATTCAGGCTGAAGAATGTGAAATCGTGAGGCATTCTTCCTTACTCACTTATGTCATTAAACTCATTTTCTTCCATTAACAGTTCATGATTTTTCCAAGACTACGTAACTTAGCTTTATATGTATCGTGTAAAATCTGATGGAGTAAGTGTCTTTCATTGTACATGATCTTGTATATAGCAATGTGCAGTTCACGATCTGGGTTTTGGGTTTGTTTTATACCAATTTTATGAGAAATAAATATTTTCCCTATTATTCAATGTTTTTATCATTTTTCATGGATTTTAGTAAGCATAATAAAAATCTCTTTATTATGAATATGTCATCTTTTTAAGTTAAATTTTTATTTTTAAACAAGTTCATTACCAGTTTAAAAAAATACAGTAATAAATCCATGGTTATTGCATTAGATCAAAATATTGCACTTTTTAGGCCAAGCTAAAACAAATTAGGCTTTGATTAATCTATCTTATTAATTTCTTTTTTGAAATAAATTTTCTTCTAATTAGCTTCTGAATTTATTATATCTCCTTCCTTCCTATGGATTTTTTTATTAGTATATTTTATACTACTTTATAAAATAGTTTTTTATAAAGATAGTTTATATTACTATCTTAAAGTGAGGTTTGAGTCACTCAATAATAGAAGAGGGGAAAAAAAGAATTAAGTTAATGGCTATTATCAAGTGGATGAATAGTACCTTTTAATATCTCTGTGGCTATATCTATAGAGTCCAAACAAGATCATACCAATAGCAGAAGATGACTACTGAGCATCTTACTAATACACTTTAGTCAACAGGATTTATTGAATTGTACTAGTACCATCGAAAGATAATTGAACTTGTAATAAAAGAATCTGAATTCTACTTATAATGTTAATAAGTAATTAACTTATGACTTTAGACAAGTGACTTAACTTGTGTTTCAAATTTTTTACATATCAAATGAGTATTCTAGGGTCTACATTAAAGTCCATGTCTAACTCTCTGATGGACTTTTATTCTTTGCCAACTGAAAGTAAAATAAAACAGTAAATAAAATGACAGCTATAGGCATGATTTATATTCATTATTTTGTATTCTATGTGTAAAGAAAAAAAAAGCATAAAGCTTGGGGGAAATATGAAATGAAATAACTAGAGTTGTCAGAAATTTTAAGTCTTACAATTATATTAATGATAGCAGTGGTCTTAATATAATATTTGAGGATTGATTTGGAATACTGCCAAATATCTTCACATGGCAAAATCAGAATCAGTTACTTAAAAATTTCTTTTAATTACTTTATTGAATAAGTTGATTTTGTGACAGAAAAGGACAACACTATGGACTGAATGTTTGTGTCCCCCAAAATTCATGTGTTAAAAATTTAATATCTAATGTGATGATATTTGAAGATAAGGTTTTTGAGATATAATTAGGTCATGAAGGTGGAGCCCTCATGATGAGATTGGTGACCTTATAAGAAGAGACATGAAAAAATGCACTTTCTGTCTCTCTCAGATATGTGAAGATATAACCAGGAAGAAAGTTCTATCCAGGTACTAAATCAGCTGGCACCCTTATCTTGGATTTCCCAGGCTCCAGTACTGTGAGAAATACATTTCTGTTGCTTAAGCTGTCTAGTTTACAGTATCTTGGTATAGCAGTTCAAACTGACTAAGACAGATCTTATGCAGTTCTCTCCAAATTAGATCTTCCTTTTAAAAGCTGAGGCCATGGGTTACTTTAAGTCCTTTGACTCTATCAAATTGGTGTAAATCACTTGAAAAGATCAAAAATCATGACCTGGAGATATACTACAGAGAGGCAATTGAATAGCAAATGTATTTCATAAACCTTTTTGTAGGAATGCAGACTAAAATGTATACTCTCAAATTCTAATGTTTTTAACTCTTCGGCACACTGAAGATGTGGAAATATTTAAATACTTAGTGCATATACTGATACACAGGGCCCTAAGCCTTAAGAAGTGTCCATTTGCTAACTCTGCATAGAACACTAATTCATAGAAATGGTTGCTACACATAGATCGGTAAACTACTCTAAGCGCATTCTTACAATGATGATGATTCTTACAATGATGATGCACACCTGAGGGTTATTGCAGTAGCAGATTGTTAAGCACACTCTTGATCCAAAATATTTTGTGCACATAATAGTATTTTAGTAATGTTGTCCCCAAGTAGCTGCTAGGCCAGAGACATTGTAGGGTTCTTTAAAAAAAAGAAGAAAAAAGTGAAACTCTAAATATTTTGTTATTTAAAAAAAAAAAACATAGAGTATGAAGTATGTCCATAGTTAACACATAGATTAGGAAGGAACTAAAATTCATCGCGATGCTCTAATAAAAAGCTTGTGCTATTTACCTGGAGAAGAGATTATTTAGTGAGGGCTTAGTCAGTGTTCTATACTAAAACAGAACTGATAGAATATCTATAAAAAGTTTACCTAAATTTTAGCTAACATTTCAAATGCATTACATATTTAAGACCACTGAAGCACATTATAATTTACAAAACTATTTCCCAAAGAATGCTGAAAGATAATTTTTTTTCTTCTGTTATTTTCACCGGGGAAAGTTTTTAGTCTCAGATTAGAAAAAAACAAAATTCCCCAAATCAAAGCAAGAATGAAATATAGAAACTTCTACTTAAGTTTTATGACTTCAAGACATTCTTTTTCAAATATCTTAAGCCCTTGTTCAGACTGGCTGATGCAAAGCTTCATTTTGCTTCTCTTGCACTTACTAGAAGTATTGCCCTGAATGAGATCCAACATCTCTGACCTTGGTATCATCGCCTCATAATAAGGATAATTCTAGTACATACTCTAGATGATTATTCCAGTACTAATTGATTTAAGGAATATAAAATGCTTAGACTATCAGTCCATAATGAACCTTTAAATGTTAGGTAATACTCTCATCTCTGCTAATATCATTTAATAACAACAAATAGCTCCAGTATAATGTCATTCTTTGATAAACAGCTGACACTTCAGGAGAAATAAAAAGCCCTGATTTGATCATTTCCATTATCTAAATGCCCACCCCTCCCCCATGCACTGATTGAAAGCTGCCAAGGTGATATCACTCAGTGTAAAGTTGAGAACATATCCATGTAATCTGTGTGATCTGGTTTCGGCACTGTCTACATCATTTCTTTTAAGCAAAGAAATTGCTTTGTTGTAAAATATATTGTGATAATTTAGTTTATGTGGTATTTGGATGCAGACAGGAATCAAAACAGCAAAAGAGAATATGCAAAAGCTTTGTAGCAGAAAAACAGATAAATCTGTGTTTTCGATGGGATAGTGAGGTGAGAAGAAGGTAACTAACACGGGAGTTAAGGAGAGTCAGGAGAGGAACCAGTGCAGTGTCAGTAGCTGAGGAACAAAGAATGAAGCTGAGAGCAAATGC
The DNA here is from genome assembly GCA_004027375.1 of Macroglossus sobrinus. Taxonomy (NCBI): domain Eukaryota; kingdom Metazoa; phylum Chordata; class Mammalia; order Chiroptera; family Pteropodidae; genus Macroglossus; species Macroglossus sobrinus. The sequence goes on from PVKZ01000441.1 coordinate 105,807, forward strand.
TGGCAAAGAACCTTTACAAGCAAGGCAGTCTAATGCTTCATCTGAGCTTGTTTTTGTAAATAATTTTGTGTAAAATGTGTTTAAAAGTTTTCAATTCATTCTAGTTAACCTGATGATTTCCAATGCTCAGACCTATTTGCTATGTATCCTTGGACATATAGAATAAAGTTTTCCTGAGACTCCTAAACATATGCTATATATAATGGTGATTGTAGATTTTTTATAGTGATAAAATTTTGAAATCACATTTGTACAACTGTACAAAAATATACAATTGTTCATATTTCACATGGACACTATGTATGACTTCTTTTGCAGACTTTCTGAATGTAAACTATTGTCATTTTGGTGACATCAATTTATTGGCAGGATTGTACCACCAGAGAGTAATGAGGGCTCCAGTGGCTTTTTTCAAGTATTCACACTGAGTCTATTTTTACTTTTGGCTGAATGTATTTATCTTCAGTAAAATGTTTTACTTACATTTGAATCTCTGTTTTATTACAACCTATCTTATTAAGAAAGACAATTTATCTAATTATTGTTAATAATATTTGATGTACTAAGTGTTCTTATATAAAATAAATCTTATTAATATTGCTGTTCTTTTTCTTCCTTATTCTTGTTTTATTTATTTATTTTTATGTCAATCAATTTATTTTCTTTGGGCAAAACAAAATCACAATACTATTTCTGAAATTAAATAATTATTGAATGCAATTTTCAAAGAAATCCAAACATTTGAGGGAACTTTCACTTGTACTACTCCAAAAATCAGTTTTACAGAATAATCGTGATGCTACATAGCATAATACACGAATTTTCATTTATATTATTAGGATTTTACTCAGCAGAAATGGTTTGTCAAATGCCCAAGGAACTAACTGTTCCTCAGAATCAGAAGAGCAAGAACTCCTCCTCAGAAGTCTTAGTTTCAGTTCCAAAGGACTGTGTTAGTCTGCGTGGGTTACCATGCAAAATATCACAGAACAGGTGGCTTAAACGTCAGATATATATTTGCTCACAGTTCTGGAGTCTAGAAGTCCAAGATCCAGGTCCTGAAAGTGTGGGTTTCTCCTGAGTCCCCTCTCCTTGACTTTCAGATAGTCACCTTCTGGCTATGTCCTCACATGAACTTTCCTATGTGCATGTGTTCTCCTGATGTCTCTTTTTCTTATAAGGATACTAGTCCTATGAGGTTTAGGTCCCACTGTTGTGACCTTATCTCACCTATATTATCTTTTTAAAGACCCTATCTTCCAACTTAGTCACGTTGGAGGTTAGGTTCAACCAATGAATTTTGGGGGAACACAATTCAGTCCATATCAGGGACCCCATTTATGTTTATAGATTTCAATTATTTGAAATTCCTTCCTTTGTTCTCTTAGGCACAAGGACGATAACTTTCTGTTATCTAGTCAACGTCTCTATACTCATCAATAGGAATTTTAATTAAATTATCTTTGAATAACTAGTGTGGATTCTGACCCCTAACTGAACCTGACACATGTACTACCTTTTAACATCAGCATTGGCCACTTGATCTGCCTTGGCCAATAAGATGGCAACCCACTTGACAAGGGTATAATTGTGCTTACCCCTTGAGCCTCCCATAATTGTTATAAGAACTTGGAGCTTCCCTTAGGTATCTGCTGCCTCTAAAGCCTGATGCTTATAATAAAGACTTATGGAGCCTCAGACACTACAGCCCCAAGCAGAGCTGGCCAGATGACACTGATGTAGATCTAGAAGAATAAGTAACTGTTATTATAAATCACCAAGATAAGGGGTGATGGCTATGTAACTCATTATGACAATAGTCTGTAGATACAATACTTTTTGACATGTTCTTCCTTAGTATTTCTACTGGGTGATTCTTGTTTTCCATAGCTAGTATATTCACCCTTAAAATATGACAATGCTTAAACCAGTGTCTGTCAAACTGTGGTCAGTAAATTATTCAGAGTGTCATATTCATTAATAACCTTTCAATCCTAACTTAGCTATTATCCTTTCCATGTTACCTATTAAACATGCAGATTACCAAGCTCCATCTACACTTTCAAAATGTCTGTGTTTGGGCCCAGAAATTTGCATTTCAACAATCTCCCTAGTTGATTTTAAATGAATTTTATAACTGATCTTTTCTTATGTGAATCATTGCTGATACTATATACCATTTTAGTTTAATTTAGTTATTCACTTTTCTAGTCTCCAAAAGCTTTACTACTTAAAAATCAGTAAGATGTTTTATATGTTGAATATATACCTTATTAACCACAGTTTTTCTAGGCAGGAATTATGTTTTATTCATCATTTTTATATGTAGAAACTCCCTCCAGTGGTTTTCCAACAAATGCTTGCAGAAAGACATAAATGGTGAAAAAGAAGTAACAGATAGAAATAGAGAAATGGACATTTTGAAGTTGACCTTGGGGAAAAGAGAGAAGGGATGTCCTAACTTGAGAAAGTTTTAAAAAGCAGCAGTTTGACAAGGATACAGTTTGGAAATTTGGTAAATTTATCTAAGGCCGCAATCACCTGATCAGCATTGACAACCAGACCTCTGACAAGTGTGTAATTAGTTTTCACTGAGAGAATCTGAACTGAACTACCCAGAAGAACAGCAGGAAATTTATGCAAGCCCTTTAAAGATAACATACAATTTCACATTTAACATTTATTCAAGACATATTTTGGTTATACCATGTCTCATGTCTACTCTAAGAATTTCTAAGTATAAGTACCTAAAATTTGAATTTATATTTAGTATATAAATGCATATATTTTTAAAAAATGAAACAAAATCTACACCTTAATTTTTATTGACTTCCCAAAACACGGTTAAATCTTTCAACTCTCTTGCTCCTGAATTGATACCTGCATTAGTGATATTATCTCTCTCAACATTTACACAATGTCTTCCTGTGCTCTGCCATCATAAAGCAGATGGGAAACATTATTCAATGTGTAAAGACGTTATTAAGTTACATCTCAGTTGTATGAGGTGGAAAGGAGTAGTGAAAGCAGAGGGCTTGACCTAAGACTTTAGCATACAGCCTATTTCCTTTTTGATAAATAAGCTTAAATCTAAAGAGATTAATTCAACCTATTCCACTGTGGCCTGCAGCCTTGAGAGTGTACAGAAGATGCCAAAGGCTTCACAATCAGATAAAAACATGTTCTTGTTATTTTCTATAGCGGAGCAATAGAGTGGCAATGCTATTTGTAAGAAAATCCCTGACCTACTTGAATGCTTACCTTTTTATCCCACTGAGAATATTTTTCAGCCTAGAGAAATGGATATGCTGAGACCAGCAGGAAGTTATTTGGTTTTACAGCTTTATATCATTTAACAGACTTTGAAGGCCTTAAAAATGTATGTACATCAGTAAGCTTTATTAGAATAGTATAATTAATCCCAAAATAAAAATACAAAAAAAATAAAGAAAGAAAATCTGAGGAATTACAATACAAAAAGAAAAACATGCCAAGTATGGGAGAATGAGGAGATCTTGGCTAATAAATGTGATTAGGAATTTAATTGACCAGATTGTCTTCACTCAGTGGGGATTCGGACAGAAGCAGCTAAGCAAGTAAAAAGGATGTCGTGTTAGTCAGTCCTTGCTTATATAACAAAGTACCGTAAAATGAGTGGCTTATAAACAATAAAAAATATTTCTCATAGTTCTGGAGGCTGGAGTTTGAGATCAATCAGGGTGCCAGCATGGCTGGGTTCTGCTGAGGATGCCCATGTGTTACAGATGGCTGGCTTCTCCTTGTAGCTTCCACTAGCAGAGAGCAGAGACAGGAAGCAAGCTCTTCTGTGGTTCTTATAAAGGCACTAATCCCATTCATGAGAACTCCAACCTCATGACCTTTTGTGATCGTAATTACCTCCCAAAGGCCCATCTAATACTATCACATTGAGGGTAGGGTTTCAACATATAAATTTTGGAGAGACAGAAACATTCAGTCTGTAACAGGGGACAATAAATATAGGATACTGATGAGGAATAAAAATTAGTTAAATTATCACCAAAGACAGTGTATTTTAAATTGAAAGAATTATTTTATATTGCAAGTACATACCAAACGGTATGTTCTGAATTGAATCAAAATTACAATTTATCTCTGTTACAATTTCAGTATCAATAATCAGTCTATCACCATGCCACCCTGAACAAGCCCAATCTTATCATTTCTCAGAAGCTAAGCAGGGTCGGGCCTGTTTAGTACTTGGATGGGAGACCACCTAGGAAAACCAGGTGCTATGGGTGTAAAAAAATAAACAATTAGGAATTGTAAAGTGACAAGGTCCTTGGAATCTGTGAGATCAACCAACGGTTGCCTTGCCTAAAAAGAAAAGAAAAGAAAAGAAAAGAAAAGAAAGAAAAGAAAAAAAAGAAAAGAAAAGAAAAGAAAAGAAAAGAAAAGAGAAGGAAGGAAGGAAGGAAGGAAGGAAGGAAAAAAGAAAGAAAGAAAGAAAACAATCAGCTGTGGACAGTGCAGTCTTCAATTTTCATCAAACAGCAATTCACTTATTTTCAGTTTTTGTGAACTTTAGAAGCTTCTTTTCTACTCTTCCGAATTTTTAATTTTTTTCTCTTTTCTTAAATTTAAGGGTTGTTTTGACTGATAATGAAACTTACAGTGGTATTTTCTCATCACATGACAATAAAAGCTGTTATTTCTTTCAACACTAATAAGCTGAAATGACAATTTTTCTTTCCATATGTGTTTAATTATATGTTACAATTATACCACAGAAGCCAGTGTACTTTCAAATAAAATCTTAAAACTTACAAAACAAGCCCATTCTAATTCCTGTTAAAAATACATGTTTATAATCATGTTTGTCCTGATTTAGGGTAATCCCTTTACTTAACCTCATCTATTATTGTGGCAATTACTGATTTTTTTTTACCAGGTAAGATTTTATAATGCTCAGGCTATTTCTACCTGTGAATGAGTTAATTGCTAATTTGATCTCTTCTAAAGGAAATGAAGCATTAACACCCAATCCATCTTCTGAAGTAAGCATGGAATGAATTTTTTTTTTTAGAAATCAAGAGAGCATATCCTCCTCCAGTATTTCTGATGAAGGATGTAAGACTCTTTAATAGAATTGGAATGCTTGTTTAATTGCCATTGCTTACATAAGTAAGTGCCCTCATATGTCTGCTTAGTAGGACAAAGTTATTTCAGTTAATTTGCAGACAATGTTCAAGAGTTTATGCATGTTTCCTGATAGAATTTGCATTAATTATAATGATCGTTGTTTTGTTTATTGATATAATAATATTAACAGCAAATATTTATTAAAGACTTATTTTATAAAATTCTTTATGCACCTTAACCTTTTTATCCTTGCATTACCCAATTTATAACTTTTTCTCAATCAAGATGAAAAGTTAAGTTTTAGAGAGGTGATACAGGATAAAGTCATACTACAGATAAGGTCACACAGGACAGAGCTATAGACAACATGAAGCAATCTGTCTGGATCCAAAACTGGTGTCCTTATATCCAAATTATATACCATAATATCAACCTCCTATTCTAAAACTTCAGTATTTCTTTCCTTAGTTTAAAGATTTGAAAATGTGCATCATAAGTTTTTTTTAAAGGTAATTTTAGGCCAGAATTTCTAACAATTTATTTTTTTCTTGATTTTACAGATCATTGTATTATTAGTTGGAGACTAGTTACAGATAAAAGATGAATCTTAAAGATTGCTGTGTTCGAGGAATTTCTTCTTTTAAAATAACAAATATTTCTTTTGTTAATATATATTGCTGAACTTTAGTCAAACAAAATTAAGACAATCCTAGAAACATAAATAATCATAGACAGTTGATGAGAGAGAGAGCTGGGGAGAGAGAGAAGATTGGGCTATGATGTATCAGTATGCAGAAATAAACAAAAATAAATTAAGATTTTCTAAAGAAGATATTCTTGTATCTTAGAGCCTTTAGAATTGTTAAAAAAAAAAAAAGTGCCCAAAACCTGAGGCCATAAATTGGATGAATGATTAAGAGGTATTGCCTTTACATTAAACTTATATTTAGTTAGGGAAACAAGTATTCTAAGAGAGCAGCCAGTGAGTAATAATTGTAACTGCATTGTAATCACACACAGTTTTTTGTTTTGTTTTGTTTTTTTTTTTCCCTGATTCAAGCCTGGTCTTGCCCAGATAATAGCAATGTGACTCACCTGGTTTCTCCACCCTTTGTATGCCTGTTCCTTTAATAATTGAGCTCTAGGACATAAGATTTATCAACCTTCAGGTCTGTAGTCATGATGACAATAAGTCTGGATTATACTGAGAATAACATTTTAGCATTAGATGTGTTTCAACTACAGGCCTATCGAGGGAGAACGACCCCGCTGACATAGGACTGGGCTATGGGACTAGATGAGATGGCGCCGTGGCTGATTCCAGAACCAAATAAAATGATTATCCCAGCCCAGTCCAATTGATCCATCAGAAGTACCCACAACCCTAGCTCCATTAGTTTCCATGACGACTAATTTTTCCCTATATAATCAGTACTCTTGAGATGCCCAGGAAGCCAGGTTGTTGAGAGCAACAGCTTACCTGTTTCTCTGGGTCTTGTAAATTTCTAAATAAACCTTACTCACTTTGCTGCAAAACCTGCCCCAGTATCTCTTCTTCGACTGAGATGCACGCAGGCAGGCAGGCAGACCCCTTTCACTCCAGTAACATAGTCTTGAATTTTTGTACTTGTGACCATGACAAGACAACAACACTGACTTTAGTTACATTTATTCATGGAATTGACCAAAAGTGAACTACACAAGGACTCCTGACATCCTGAACCTAGAATTCTTATGAACTATAAATATGAATTACATAACATTTTAGGTGATACATGCTTTAAAAAAAAAAAAGCAAAAATGTAATCAATAATAAGAGACGTTAGGAACATTGGGATACAGATAAATTCTAAATTTGAAAAGATTAGACATCTATTAAAAGATGACATTTAAGAAAAGACATAAAGCTGACAGGGGGTTTACTCTTCTGAACATCAAGAAGAAGAGTGTCTCTCTCTCACCTCAGATTTATCATGTACATTTCAAACCCTTACTTTGCTTCCAAGGAAGCTGGCCCGTATAGATGGCATCTCCAGGGTGCTCTTTGCAACTGACTTCAAAGTAAGACTCAACAAGAGAGGGGATCTGATAGTAGATTAGAGAGTAGGATGAAAAAATTTAGGATATTTATTTCTATGTCCTCTCCTGTCTGGAATGTTTTGCACGGTAGTAGCAATGTCTGTCATAGTTTCAATTCTCAATGAAATAGCTATGCTCTGCTTTTGTTGCTTCAGTCTTAAGACTTAATGTCTATCTGTAGTTGGCTGCCCTGGTTGCCTCAAGATACATAGCTGGTTCTAATAATACTTCTGACATCTGTAAATGTGCCCTCCATGAAAAATCTTGAACCATATGAGTTAGAGTCTGTTTCTGTCAGTGTGCCTGCACTTCAGCTGAGTGTCACAAAGCAAGGGCCCATAAGGCATATTCAAAGAAAAGATGATAATAATTGCTCATGGAGTATATTAAGTGAATACTTGTTATATCTCTATCTAATTTAAGATTTTGAATCAGAAAAAAATTTTTCAAACAAGATCTTATTTTACAAATGAGGTAATTAAGGCCCAGGTGGTTTGGTTTGCTTCTTAGTGTTGTTCTTGAGTTTTGATTTGACAAAAGTCTCAGACTAGGCGAATGATAGAAATAGGACTAGGACTAGTATCTTCTGATTCTTAGTTTAAAGTGAGTTGTGTATGTGTGTTTGTGTTTAAGAATCCCCTGCTCCTTCATCAAAACACAGAGCTTCATTGCCATATGTTAACTGCAGAATAATAACCATGACAAGAAACCATCAGGTAATAGAGTTCAGGGTTGATTTCAATTGTTTTTGGCTCTTTTTAAACAGTAGATTCACACCCAATATTTTCACAATATTTGAGTGTGCACTTTGCTTTTAGTTCTGTGCAAGTGGGTCAACACTTCTTATAGTTACTAAATTCATATCTCAATCCTCAATATAAAAAAATTAAAGGCGCATATAAAGTCATAAGTTCATAAATCATTTCTAACATCTTGACTAACTACCTCAGAGACTGCAAAATTTTAGTCTAATCTCTCCATTTTTTCATCTAAAAATCCTTTGCCTAGTATTCAGAACTTAAAAAAAATAAACTTGTGACAAAAAAATATATTTTAAACTGGGTTACTATAGTTATAGACAGTTTTTTTAATTTAAAAACCTTTGGAACTAAGCTAATTTACAGCTTAATTTTATTGAATCCTTATTTTTCTTTCTTTTCAGGTTCCAGGTAACAAATCAAATTGTCAGAAGAATAAATTATATGTATAGAATGCTTATTTATTGCAGATAAAATACAGTATTCAACCAGACAAAAGAAATAAATATTGCTTGATGAAGTCTAACTATCAATTTTTATCTAGTGGTCACTCTTTGTCCCACAAAAATAAAGATGATTGTGTAAGCTAGTCTATATACTACTGTATTGCTTCTTTTATCCATTATTGCAGTACTATGCAAAGGACTAAAATGAATACACGTTAGTGGAACACCAAGTGTAAATGAACCTAATTTGAAACTAGGAGAAACAAAATTGTGGTGTGCAATTGCTTTGTTTATGTATGGTGATTTGAATAGAACTTCTTGCTGAAAGGCACACCATAACTTGTAATTTTCATATATATATATATATTTCAAAAATCAGTACACTGGATTTTAAATAAAAGGAGTAGAGTGATGTGGGTGCTTTTAAAGGCTTTCAAGCTTGGCGACTAAACACCAAAAACTCACAATGTGGGTATTATCCTGGTGAACTGATCATATAGCTTGTGGTTGGACTTCAACTTTTCTGGTACTATGCTGTTATTGCCTCATTTATTCAGTTTATTAGACCTAATAAAAATGAAAGAATGACTATTTCTAGAAGAGTTTGAATTAAAAATGTGTGTGTGTGTGTGTGTGTGTGTGTGTGTGTGTGTGTGTGTGTGTGTTATTATGGGCTAAACTTTGCCTCACCCTTCCATTCATATAATGAAGCTCTAATTCCCAATATCACAGAAAATGACTGTAATTGGAGATGGTCTTTAAAGAGTTGATTAAGCTGGAATGAAGCCACTAGAAGGGGATACTAATCCAATAGAACTGGTTGCCTTCTAGGAAGAAGATACTCCAGGCATGCTTGTGCACAGAGCAAGTCTGGGTGAGAACACGGAAAGAAGGTGGCCATTTGCAAGAGAAGTAGATCGACCTCAAAAGAAGCTAAACTTGCTGACATCTTGATTTTGAGCTTCTGACTTCTGGAACTGTGAAAAAGTACATTTCTGTTGTTTAAGCCATCCAGTCTGTGGTGTTTTGTCATGGCAGCCCTAGTAATCTAATATGTGTGTTAACTATTACAAAATGAGATTTATAAAGATGAAATGGACCAGATCCTATATTGTCCAACCAGTATTTTACTCCATATTAAAAATGTACTCAAGCAGCAGGACAATAAGTAGTAAACAGTCTCTTAGTTACATAGTTAAATAACTAAGATTTTCATAAAAGGAGAGTCCAGTTTAGGACTCACAAATCCAAGCCAGTAGCTCATGTAAATTGGTAATAATATCTGAAGAAATGAAAATATTGAAGTTTTTTTTTTAAATAAATGTACTCAAACAACTACAATCATCTTAATATTGCTTTGTTTTTTTAATTTAATGTATATGTTTTTTTGTGGACCTGAGCTTGGATGTGTATGAAAATAACTTTGGTAGATTTCTTAATATTTTTAATAGACAATAAAAAAAGAGGAAACCTCTGTTACCTCCCCATCATTTAGTTTATTTGTTGTTATGTATATGGATTTCTTTTGGATCTGGTTTTGTCTGGTAACAAATGCTCAAGAGTAACAGTAACAACTTAAGCCTTTTTTATTTTCCTCCTTTTTCATTCTAAACTTGTAAATTTATCCATTATTCTAATGTGATTCTTTTCATTTTTACCAGGCATGAAAAATCAGGCAAAAATTAATCACAAAAGACTTCTTAATGAGACATGTCATTTCACAATAGAGAATTCTTTACTGGGCAATTCCATGTACATTTCATTGTTTAGAATTGCATCACATGATAATCCTTGGCTGCAAGATTTACAGTTTCTTTAGTAGAAAAGAAGTGGTGGTGGTGGGGGGTGGTGGTTGTTCTGGGCTGTGGATAGCCAACGGACAACTAGGCAGGCCAATCCATGGAATAAAATAGCCAGTGAAAACCTGACCTCATGTGTCTAATCTACCCAAGACAGACATTCTTCTAATAGGACCCATCGATTTCTTTGCCACGGGTAAATTCTCCCATTGAAATTCTCTCTGCATGCAGTTCACACTACATTTTAAAGCGGCTTTCTTCTGTTCTTCATTTCTGATACACTCCTTATCTCTTAGGATGAATATTTTCTATCTTTAAATATGTAAATGTATTTAGTTAGGTTAAAGTTTGATGTTACTGAGGTAAGCAGTCATTCTGCTTTGTTAAATTTGAGTTCACTTATCGCTACCGAGATTTTATGTGCTGATTGGGGTTACCTGCCATAAGACTGCCTGTCTAAGTGTGGAGACTGCCTATGCACTGTGAAGTGTGTACGATTTTACCTACTTGCAACCTAACAAGTTAGCTTGACACAGTTCTAAGGATGCTGCAGAGTATACAAAATTCCTGTGTCAGAGACTGAGAACAATTTATTCTTGACAAGAAAAGCTGTAGGCAAAGTATCAGCACTTTTTTTACACTGGTTCATCAAGCAATTTCCAGAATGACACAAGAGAGCAAAGGGACAACTGCATGTGCTGTGGATTTGTTTTAGGAGACAAATGCTGAGTTTAGGGAACTGAAATATTTCATAGTGGTCAGTAAGCATGCTTATCCTTTGCTCTGGAGTGAGTCACAATAATTTTCAAGGTTATCTGCAATATACACATCTATGAAAAGATAAAAAGGCAGTGAAAGCCATGCTCACAAGACTTGAAATACAGTAGACCTATGGGCATGTTAGGGAGCTAGTCAGACATGAGCGACAGGGGAACAAAGTAATAGGGGCCCAGCCTAGAGACTACCCCAAGAATACCCCAATGGTAGTAGAATTATGGGTAAGTAAGCACATGCACAGTAGGCAAAGAGTTATATAGCTGCCAAGTGTCAATCAAAATGACCTTACGTGCCAATCACCTAAGAATGCCTTTAGAACCACCCATCACAGCCGAAATAAAAGGCAGACATTCTCACTTCTGGAGGTTGTTGTTACAGAGCTCTGTTACAGCCCTCTTCACTGAGAACCTGCTCCCCCTTGGAGTAAACTCTAGCTTTTATCTTTTCACTTCCCAAATTCCAGAGGGCTACAACATTTCTTAGCATGGCCCACTTCCTTCTAAAATATACTTTCAATAAATCTTACTTCTTCTAAATCTCTCTGACCTGTAATTCTTTGCTGTGTTGGCGAGGAAGAACCAAGGCAAATGCTAATTACGCTTCTGTGCTGTTAATACCCCCCATGCCACTGGAGAGACACTGGAGTTCAAACCTCACCAAAATAGTAACAGGTAAATGTATTCCAATATAAGAGATGAGCACCTCTGAAACATACATCTTAAAAGAGTCACTGACAAGTGAGAATCAATTAAGAGAAGAAATTATGACATTATCAGGACTAAATTAAGTTAAATTTATATTTTAAAATATTTATAAGTATATTATTTAATATTTTTAATAATAGAAGGAAAGTATCTCTTTATGAAAGAAAAGGGAACTAACAAAATATACAAAATATCTAAGGACAATTATTAATTTTCCATAACTTTTATTTGTAATTAAATGTATAATTATCTTATACCTAGAATAATCTGTATCTATTATTTTATAGTTTGATGAGATAACAAGTTAAATGTAATTCTACTAAAAAGCTAGATGAAATAAATATTGTAAAATAGAATGTAATGTTTACATATTATATAACTGAAAATAAAAATATATTTAAATATAAGAATATGCCTTTAAATAAATTTATAAAATCAAAATAATACATATTGCTTTAATAGATATACCTCAGTTAAAAATTTCTTTAAAGAAAAAAAGACTTTTCAATTAACAAAATTCTGCATAATGGTTTAATTTATGAAGCAAAAGTAGTATGGTAAAAAAGGATAATTTGCACTGGGTCTTTTCACTGCACTGTTGAATCAGGATTGTACAATTGTTCGTCAAGAACTATAAGTCTGCAATTTTTTTCTAGTTTGTACAATAATAATTTAGACTTTATCAGTTTCCTACAAAAGACAAGAGACACCTGGATCTGAGACAAAGGACTGTTAAGCATGGCACAACAGGTAGTGTGAGCTTCATGTTAGTATTGATTCCCTTTGCCCCTGTGCAAGAAAGAATTGGTTCATGGACCTAGGTTGTTCCAACCCTTCACATCCCCAAGAAAAAGCTATTTTCATGACCCTTGCTTGCCTACTGGGATTTGAGCTCTTGGAATGTTCCATCTAATAAGTGCTTCTTCATTCTTGAGGTCTTGTGCCAAGCTCAAGTACTACTATGTCCAGAAAGTTCGTATTTAGCAATGTGATTTATGGTGAATATCTGCTTTTTCTCCAAGGGCTTAGAGCTTAATAACTGACTACAGTCACAAGGAACTATACATATCCATGATTAATCCTCAACTGAACTCTGTACATCCAAGTTCAGATGAGTTTTTCCAGTTGGCAATACTTTGCATGCATTGTCACATACCATTGTTGGAGAAAATAAGTGTGCTCTCTGCCACTCCACTGGGATAGGAAGGTCTCATTCTCTCAAGACTTTGTGCTTAAAAGTTGGTGACTGGTTCCCTCCAGACTCTGACCCTGTGCCTTTTCTCTTTGTTGATTCTACTCTGTAGCCTTTATCTACAGTACACTATACCAATGAGTATAACAACTTCTGAGTCCTGTGAGTCCTAGCAAATCATAGATGTCAAGAGTGGTCCTGGTGACCCCTGACACACAACTCAAATTCTGTGGCTGTAATGCCGAGTAGCCCTGCTCACAATGTTGTGCACACAATGAGTCTGTCATAGTTTAGGAACACTGAGTTTAAGAGACTGTAATCATTTAAAAGGGCTAAAGCAATACTTCCTAAATACTGCCCTGAAACAGTGAATTGTTTCAATATCTTGTTCAGAAAACAAATCTGCCCTTTGTCTTTGAGGGAGGCACTTGTATTTCCAAGACAGTTTGTTATTCAAATGTATTTTAAAAAAGAGAGTCTAGTGAAAAGCTGTTAAAGCCTGTGAGTAACACATGGCAAGGTGACCACAATTCCCTCCTCTTGAGTAGTGCAGAGTCTGTGACTTTCCTCTAACCAAAATAACATGGCAAAGGTGATGGGACATTGTTCCCTTTATTGGGTGACTATATATGACTATATGTTATATATTATATATTATGCATTATGTATTATTTATTAAGTGATTTAATATGCTTATGTAATATATATTGTATTTATATATTACATGCCATAGTACATATTATTTTATATATTATATGCTATATAATACACAATATATATTACATGTATATTTGTTACATAATATATTATATTTACATAAAAACTCTAACTTAATAGCATGTTCCTGAGAAAAACTTTCCTGTTGGCATTGAAGAAGCAAACTGGTATGTATGGATAAGCTCTGTAGAAGACCATGTGGCAAGTAACTATTGACGTTCTTTAGATCATGAGGAGAACCTCTGTTCTATACCCAGTAAGAAGCTAAGTGCCCTCCTTCATACAGCTACAGGAAAATGAAATCCAATAACCTGAATAAAATGGCAAACAGTCATCCTCAGTGAAACCTCAAAGAGTGCTAGCAGTCTGGCCAACCTTGGTAGCAGAGGATTCAGCTAAGCTATGCTTGAACTTCTGACCCACAGAAAATTAGTGATAATAAAAGTATATTCTTTTAACCTTCAAATCTGTAGTGATTTCTTGCACAGAAAGAGAAAACTAATGGATGCCTTTGTTAGAAGAGATGAGGAAACACCAGAGCCCATGAGTAGTCTCTCCCAACATTTACTGAGGCACTCTCAACTATGCATCATGTAAATGTAAAAAACTTTCTGAATTAAATAATGAACCATTAAATTCAACACAACAATTGAAAAGAGGCCTCTAAGAGTACCGTTAATTCTTTTTATTTTTTGTCACACAAATGTAACATTTCTTTTTTGTGTGTGTTATGATAGTATGTAATACAAAAATGAATGAAACCTGGATAATGCCTTACAGAGTTTATAGTCTAGTAGCAGAGATAAAACACTAACTTACAATATAATTGTCACATTATTTTTTGGGGGGAGAGACAGTCTCAGTACCATGTGTAACTAAATGTGTTTCCTGTATACAATTATATAATGTGTACAATTCAAATATATTTTTTTAAGAAAATGTGATGTACTGAGTACATATAAGAAAAATTTTATTTTTCTTAGCATAAGAAATTTCCAACTACTCTTCCACTCCATCTCTATAATAAAAAAGTATGCTAGAGGTGATATCACCCTTGAGATACTTAGAACCCAATGCATAATCAACTGACAGCCTTCCTAGATTTCTTGGAGCAAAACTTGTGTTTTGCTCCAAGGCATATTCAAGCTGAAAGAAAGCACTGAATTATTTAGGAATAACAAGCAACTTTAGATACTATTTGTGGACAGGGAAAGGGAAAGGTAGATGGTAATGTAGTGATACAGCAGGTGGCCAGAGAGCATCTACTGAGGACATAACAGAGATTGTATTTCTGTCTATACATCTATCTAAACACCTATCATTCATACTGTGCTGTCATTTAGTGTGCAAGACAAATAATTTTCCATAAATTCATTGACATTTCAATAGAATCTACAATTTTTGGTATGATTTTAAGGATTATTTTTAGTCATCTAATCTTAGCAAGAACAGATAACATACTAAGGGTTTCTTTCACAAGGTGAGTACAGAGTGAAAAAAAAATAATGGTTTCATTGGGAGCCCAGTTATATATGAACTACAGTCATTATGCACGTTTAAATTTACATGTTTATCTCCTATCAGATAAACTCTGAACTTCTTTGGAATTATTTAAGATAATATGTGCACACGATATTCATGTATGTAGGCCCTGTCCTTGACAGAGTTCCCTGTATTGTGGTAGGCATATAGCAAGCACTGTGATTTTTTTTTTAATAGGTAGATAAATGAGAACTTTATAGTCAATTTTCAATAGAATTATAGTGGCTAGAGGCTGAATAAAGGCTAGTCGTAGTCCTTGATGTACATTGGCTCCCATGGGTTTCTTTTGTTTTTCTAAATCTTGTTTATAAATATTTAATACACTAAATAATTTAGCTGTCATGCTTTATTAAGAATAATTTCACAAGAAAAAGTATACATCAAATGTCTGATATCTCGCCTAATGATGCAATATTGTTTTGATTCACTTAAAACAAGTATATTATCATGTGGCAGAAAGTAAAATAACATGCTGAAGTCTGATTGGTATCAGTTCTAAAATATATGAGACAACCAAAATGTATTTGAGAAATGAAATCATCTGTCATTGATTTTTACTAAATTAATTTAAAAATTTGAAAACAATATTAACATGAAATACAATTTTTCAGAAAACAATCACAAATTTAATATTTTTTGTTTAGTTTACATTTGTAACCAAAACTGAATTATACTTTAACTACTCTGTTGAGAGCAGTGTTTGCCTTCCAAGAAACAGCATAAAAACTATAGCATAGAGATGCTACTGTTACGATGTTCACTCAGGGGGATATGAAAGCTAAATTCTTCATTATAAACATGATATAAAACAAAAAAGATTTATTTTTATTGGGAATTTTTGAGTAATGTCTTATTAAAATCTAAATGTATTAAGTATTATGATATCACTGAGGTTTTAAAAATTGAGTGAACAATGTGTAAACATTGTATGCATGAATTATATGCTATATAATAAATTATAAAAATATGATATGTATTAAATTATACATTAGATTGTATGCTGTATTATAAATTACACATAACTTTATACAAATATGAATTATATATATATATCTTTTTGCTAGTGCTGAATATTGATCATAGGTGATTATCACTTCTATATGACATAAATCCATATATCTGCAAAAAGATTTCAAGCAATAACACACATTCATTCTGTTTTTAGAAATTGAAAATTTTAAGCCAAGGAATTTATGTTATATAAACAACTTACAATACAGCAGAAACTAAAAAAATAAAATTTGTAAAAACAAAGTATAGGATGTTTATTAATCTTTGTGTTAGTCACAACACTTTTTTGTAAATCACTAAAACTCATTAAAACCATCATAAGTAAAAGTAAATGTTTGTAAAAAGAAAATGGGATTTGAGTCTAATGGGAGCATCAGAACAATTTCAGGAGGAAAAAGATGTTTAACTAGAAAGTCCACAGAAAATTTTAACACCAGGATACCTTTTCTGTTCTAACTTCAGCCGTTGCATAAATTTCAAGTCTGATTAAATAATCTACTTTTAAAAAAAGTCAGCTGCAGTAAAAGGAACATTAACTTAGTAAAACTGTCAATTAGATTGTTCTATTAGGTATATCAAGTTGTTGTTTTTGTGTGTTTTTGCTTTTGATGTGTCTACTAACTGTTTGCCACATAGATAATAAAAACATTCTAAAATTTACATTTTTTTGTAGAAATACATGGGCATAATAAATAAAAAGTTTAATATTATCTTCTGAAAAACACAAAAATGGGAGCTAAAGTGTTCATAGGCAGATTAACTAAAATGTTTTAATAAAATTTAATAAAAACTAAAATATTAGCCAGGAAAATTTGTAACGAAGATGGTTAAAATTCCTTTTGGTTTAGCTAATTAACTTTTGGAAGGCATTCTATATAATTGTTATAATTTCAAGGATCATGAAAAAAGGAAGTTAACTAGATAAATCCCCTAATTATACAGTTGAAGAAATTGAACCCCATAGAAATAAAATGGTTTGACCCTGGTCATCCATCTAGTTAATAAAAAGGCATGAACATGTGATGCATTTGTTTGGTTTTCAGCTATACACACACACACACACACACACACACACACACACACACACACACACACACACCACACACATATATATGTATGTAGGTATAATATATATACACACACATACATATACATTATATATATTTTTTCCTCAGACCAAATATGTATACTTACATGTATATATGTATGTATATACATTCATATCTTCATCTCTAGCAGTTTACATTTCAATATTTACATATGCAGGCATCTACACAGTATTAATATTCTGTTTAGAATGTTCAATATGATCATTTCAATATGTTTATCATTTCCTCCTTTCAAATCTATGTCATTATTCTCAACCAGTCTGTCTTCATCTATTTATTATCTATATGTCTATCTGTTTGTCTATCTGTCTATCTTTCTATCTATCTATCTATCTATCTATCTATCTATCTATCTCATTATCATCTATCATCTATCTACCTTTCATCTATCTATGTATCTATCTAGCATCATCTATGAATTCTGCCTTCTTATTAGATAAATAATAAATATAATGCAGTTATATAAATGAGAATGTAAAAATATATAAGTATGAGAAATGAAAGAACTAGTAATTTATCTTATTCAATTACTTTTTAAAATTTTAAAGTGACTTGTTTTAAAATTTATATAAACCTCAAATTACTATTTTTAATTAATATCAATATCATGCACAAGTCTTCAAAAATAAGTATTAAGATATATTTGTTTCTTTATTTTGCTATTACATTTCTACTATACCAAAATTAGGCTCAACTATTTCCCTAAGATGAGCTATGTTAACAAAGCAATGCATCCTAATAAATATCTTTGTATTCTTACACTTGATTTAGCACTCAAATTGTTCTATGCAGATAAGTATGTGGGATTTACATCTATACAAATATACATATATATGTGTATATTTGTATAAATGTATATGTATATGTATGTATATATATATGTAATGTATATATATGTGTGTGTGTGTGTGTGTGTGTGTGTGGTGTGTATTTACCTATACATATGTATATGTATATATATATACATATACACACACACATATATGATTTTTATTATTTGCCTATCAACTTACAGTCTATAAACTTTATTCTATAAAGTAGTTTATTCTATAAAATTACTGTAAACATTAAATTAGTGAATACTAAACACTGAGTTAATTTCCTAGGAGTTTCTGTTCACAACATTTTTTGTCAGCTAATTAATGCATAACTTTATGTTACGTGTGTTTGAAGTCATTAAATATATAATTTTGACTCATTAACCTTGAACTCATAGCCAACAGTACTATATATACTTCATGCCTGACAAAAGTCTATCTGGCACACTCTATAAGACACATCACAACCATCTTGCACTTTAAAACTCTTAGATTTTTTCAATTAAACTTAGTTGCCATTCTGAACAGTGAAATTGTTAATAAAAAGCACAAAAATATGAGAGACATAGCACTAATTAGACCATAAAACGAATACTTGTTTACAGTACAAGAGCTGAAACAAGAAAGCAGAGCGTTTCTTTGTTAGATTTCCACTGGAAATGATTGTGTCAGGCATGTCTGTGAATGATTGTAAAAGCACTGTGAGTATTGATTTGAGCTTAAAATAAATTTTAGCAGGTAGGGAGATATGAAGATATAAAATGTGCAAATAATGAGGATGAATTGTATATGAATAACATACAAATGCCTATTTTTTGTTGCACATATATTCTGTTACACATATACTTATATGAGTAACTATATAAAGTCTGTTGTCTTTTTTATAGTATAGAAATGGATGGCATGAGCCACAATTAATAGGAAAATTGCTAGTTAAAGGGTACTTATAAGTTTTTTACTTTAATATATTTTACCATCCTGTCATGCAGCAGATAATATACCTCTTTCAAATTTGTTTAAAATTGATTGTTTGAATATTATATTTCTATCTTAATCAGAATTTGAAAATCTTTCCATATGTTTGACTTTTGAATTTGATATTTTTTATATATTTATTCATATTCTTTGAGCATGTTTGACTGTTTCAAATTGTGAGAACTCTTGATATAATATTGACAGCATTCATTTGTCTTTAATCTACATGACTGATAATTTTAAAATGTTATATTTGTTAATTTTGGTTTTGATGTATTGCTTCATGCAAAAGTTTTCATTTTTATCTGTCACACAGTTCTATGCTTTATTTTATTTATTATAAAATATTGGTCTGAAACATTTTTCCAGAATTGTTAACATATGTTAGATTTTCTACATTACTTTGCACCAATTAATGCAGACAAGAAAAAAGTTCCAACAAAAGCCTGCACTCTCTAGCCAAAGGATGAAGAAAGAGGAAGCCTAGCAAGTCAGAAAGTTTTTATAAAATAACTATTTTACATCAGCCAAAGGGCACAGAAAAATATCTGGCTCCACCCCTACCCACAATAACTCAAGTCAGGTAGGGAGCCTAGACTTTCACTCTTAGTAGACTATAATGAAGTAACCACCCCTCCACTGAGGTGGTATTAGGGAAGAGTCAACAGGAAGCCTGGAACTTTCATCCTTTCCAGGCCATTACTTGCCTTCTCTCCTAACCCCTTACCCCTGTGATGTCAGTTGAGACAAGGGGTGACATAGACATCTATCCCATCTTCAATGGAAAAAAGATACACTTTTCAAGAAATGACACTGGTCCAAGTGAACATGCATTGAGAAAAAAAAAAGGAAAAAAGTTCTTCAACTTAAATTTCACACATTCTACAAAGTTGAACTCAAAAAAGTCACAGATTTAAATGTAATTTTCCAAATTATAAGACTCAGACAAAAAAAAAAGAGAAAAATCTTTGGGATCTAGGAACAGACATAGATTTCTTTGACTTGACTGTAAAAGCAAAATCTATAAAAAGAGATATTGGTAAATTGAACTTGCTCTGTGAAAAGCTGTGTTAAAGGATTTTAAAAACTGCTACATATTGGAAGGAAATATTTTTAAACCATATAACTGAAAAAATATTGGTATTTAAGTATATAAAGAACTAAAAAAAAAATCAACAATAAAAATCCAAACAAACAATACATTTAGAAAGTGAGCAAAGGCATGAAAATACACTTCACTGAAGAGAATATACAGATACAAATTAAAACTATAGAAATATGTTATTACATATCTATCAACATGGCTAAAATAAAAAAAAATAGTGACAACATTAAATGTTGGAAATAGTGGAAAAAACTAAAATACATTGCTGATGAAATGTAAAATGGACAGATTCTGGAAAAATAGGTGGGCAGTTTGTTAAAATAACAATAACAATATATACACATGCACACACAGACATATACCATACAACTTAAAAGTTGTATTCTAGGCCATTTAACCCAGATAAATTAAAATATATGTTTACTCAAAAGCCTGCCTTACATGAAAGTTTGTAGCACTTTACATGTGATAGCAAAAAAAAACAAACAAAACAAAACAAAAAAAAACTGAGAAATAAACATTTAGTTGTCCTTCAAAGAGTAAATGTTTAAATAAATTTTAGCATATCCATGTCATGGAATATTACTGAGCAATAAAAAGAATGAGGAGTTGATATGCATACCAATCTGGATCAATCTCCAGAGAATGATGATGAATAAAAAGAAACAAATATTTCCACTTATATTACTCTTGAAATGACCAAATTATATAAATGAAGAACAGATTAATGGTTACCAGAGATAAAGGAGATCCTTATTCATTTGTATGTCTGGATAGATCAATAAATAAGACATTAATTCTGATGTCTAACCTTTATTATCCATACTTTTGTGTAATTCTCTCCTCTTGAGTACAAGCGGGACATGTAACTAATAGAGTATGCCAAAATGATGGAGTAGTATAATATCTATTAAGTCTTATAAGCAGAGGTGAAGATACCTTGCATCTGCAATAATCAATTGACTTTAATCAAGAGAGAGATTATCCTGGGTGGGCCTGGCCCAATCAGATGAGCTCTCAAAAAAAAGCTTATGTGTCAGAAACCGCATCAATGAGTTCTTTAAAGAATCAGCTGTTATTAGTTCAACAGCTTTAAGTAAATAAATTCTCAACAGCTACGTGAGCCCGAGAGAAGATCCAAGTTTTAGACGAGAATATGGATGAAATAGAGCCTTGTGATATGAGATGAGGACTTAGTCAAACTGTTTCAACTCCTAAGCCTCTGAAACTGTAAGGTAGTAAATGCATGCCATTTTAAGCTGTTAAATTTGCTATAATTTGTAATTCAACAATAGAAAATTAATATGTAAATAGTTATTTTTCATTATTGTTTTCTTTACCTTTTTCCTCAATCTTAATTCTCTTTTTGTTTTATTGGATCTTTGGCTGGTATATTTTTAAAGTGTTTACCTCACATAGTTTAAACTGGAGATGATCTCCTTGGATTTCTTGCATATCCTCAAATCTCTTTTACCATGACAAGTGATAAATTTCTGGACTGGCTACATAATAGATTCCTGAGGAGGTTCATTTCCTTAAGATCTCTGACTGTGTTTGTCCGGTGTCCTCCATTGTTTTAGAAGCATTCATCAACTTGCCACTTAAATATTTATTGACTTCACTTTTCCAGAAAAATGTTTATTTTAAGTGTTTATTTAATTAATGCTTCCCCTTTCTTAATCCAATTCCTCATCCTGGAGCTTCTGTATTTTGCCTCAACAATTCAAGAAAAGATATTGTCACCCTATTCAAGCTTCTTGTTTCAGATGCTTTCAAGGTAGACACTATTAAATTGAATGTGGAACATGAGACCAAAGACAAAGAAATAAAACATCTAAAACTAATACCTAGACACATGGAAGAGATGGCAAGAAAATAGTTTCACGTACTTCTGAGTTTTATCGGAAATTTTCCAAAGAAACTATGAATTTGAGGTTTTTTTTTTGTGTGTATGTTTTGTTGTGACAGTTTGACTTCTAGAAAAATTATCAGACATCCAAACTTCTACAATCAAGAAGTAGACTGTGAATATTGTACAGCCCCTAGAGAAGGCACTATCCACAGATATCACTTCAGATGTAGCCTTGAAACATAATATGCAAGAAAAAAAAAAAGCACCCAAAACCAGGCCATGTAAAACATAAACAGTCTAGTTCCTCCCATTTGGCAGATACAGGATCTAATAAAGAAATTTATTTTCCACTGCTAGGGCATAGGGTGATATAATACCTGTCTGGGAGAATTCAATTATTCCAAGCAACAGAGACTGTTGAGTATTTCCCATTATATTTATTTTTTTTTCCTTTTTATGAAAGAAAGTTATGATTGTGAATGTCTCTGTTTTAACAGTGTATAGTGTGTCCCTGTATGTGCGCATATGTGTGTATGTGTGTGTGTGTGTGTGTGTGTGTGTGTGTGTGTGTGTGTAAGGCTCACGAGTAAATAAAAATTCAGAATATAAATGCATTTGTTTTAGAATAGCTAAAGGAAGAAGCATTGTATAAAATAATTTGTGGAGCAACAAAATACTTTTCTCTTCCTCCATAGACAAAGAATTATAGAAGGTTTTGAGCAAGACTATGACATGATCAGAACTGACCTTTCAGAAGATTTATTTAGAAGCAGGGTACACTAGATATGAGTAGTAAGAGCCTGGAGGTAGACCATGAGCTAACTAATCTTTAAGGCAAATGTCAGTTATTTGTCTTCATTTCAGGGCTTTTCTCAATAAGTAGTTTAAGATTACCGGATATAGTATATTTTGTGAAATAAATCCATGTATCTAAAAGCTGGGTTAAGATCTCTAAGATTAGTATAGTAGTTTCCCTTTATGTTGTTTTCAATTATTCAATTTGTAGTTGAACGTCTATAGCTTTATTTCACAAATCTACACAATATATAGAATATATGCATTTTTACTTTTTTACTCACCATATGTTTAATTGTATCTTTTTAAAGCAATTTATATTTTCTTAAGGTATAATAGCTTTCTAATTTTGTAATTTTGAATTTTGTGGAATTTATATTCATTCTTCCTATATTTTTCTAATTCTATAAATGACAGAGGTTCCTTTCAATCTTTTTTTTATTAGAAAAAATATCAGTTCTGTTCTGTCAGAGTAATGGAGATTTATCTTGGAAGAACATGGGCTCTAGTGTCTGTTCTATTACTCTATACTTGCTTAACAAAATACCCAAAACTTCATGATTTAAGACATCAATAATTTTATCATAGGTCAGATTTTGGGGGCTGAGAATTCAGGCAGAGCTTAGCTGCATGATTCTTCTGATCCACAAAGTGTTGACTGGATCAGTGTGTTACGCAGCTGAAGACTGGGCTGCCTGTGAGCAATAAGACATTGGCACACATGCCTGATACTTTGCTGAGATAGAAGGAAGGCTGGCATGAGGTGCCTCTTTGTCTTAGGTCAAGGCTTCTCAAATAGTCTCTTCTAGTAAGGAATTTGAAATTTTAAATGCTGGCTCAGATATCCAAGAGCTGCTTCTTCTTCTTCTTCTTCTTCTTCTTCTTCTTCTTCTTCTTCTTCTTCTTCTTCTTCTTCTTCTTCTTCTTCTTCTTCTTCCTCCTCCTTCTCTTTCTCTTCCTCTTCCCCTTCCCCTTCCCCTTCCCCTACCTCTTCCTCTCCTCTTCTTCTTCCTCCTCCTCCTCCTCCTCTTCTTCTTTTCTTCCTTTTTTTTTTTTCTCTTTACCTGCATGCAACGGTTCTTCTAGCTCTACTATCCATGGATTCAGGTAAGGTTTATTTATCATTATAGTATCTGACAAACCTTATTCTGACCAAAAGATTCATATATCAAAAGAAGTAGGGCATTTTTCACATTAAGACAGATTCCTGATGTGCATGCACAGCCGTATGGCCTGAGGGTTCAGATAGCACTCAGTCCATGATAGCAACCAGACTTGCCTACTGAACTGATGATCAATAGTCAACCTTTTAGTCTCTACCAGACTTGGAAAAAAAACTGAGAGCTGTTTTTCATATACATAAATTACAGTTCTCTGTAGAATAAAATATGGATTTTCTCTAAATAGTAGAACACAGGAATGTTCTGACTTTACAGTAATTGATGTTAACATGTATTTTGTGCTTAATAAGTCCTTAAAAGTCTCATTGTTTCCCTTTCCTAGGTACACAGTCACCCTGTTAAATGACCTCAGGTACCTTTGGGAAGGCTTGGAAGAATTATAGATTATCGAGTTTCTGACAGCAAGAGCAAGTGTTCTAAAGAGCAAAAAGTGAGAGTGGCTAATCTTTTGAGTGCTAGTCTCCCAAAGCTGGTAGAACATCATTTTTACTGGATGACAAGTCACAGAGCCCAGATTCAAGGGGAAAGAACATAAAAATCACCTGTTGATAGGAGACATAGTAAAGTATTTGTGACATCTTTAAAATAGCAGTGTCAGGACTGATTGTCTGCATCTTCATCAGCTATCTAGTTTTTGACATTGAGCCTTGGGTTAATAGATAGATAAACTCTTTTGGACAACACTAAAGGTCCTGTGTGAGTTTATGTCTTAATTTCACTTTCAGCCTTTCTAAAAATAATGAGTCCTTATTTGCTTTTTAAGGTGAAATTTAGCAATAACTAATATTAGGGTAAGTGATACAAAGAAATAAAATATTTCTTGTCTAGTAAATAAAGTATAAAATTACCCTAAATATATATATATGTGAATATCTATCCCCATAATCAATGTAGAAGCAATAAATAATTAATTCACAAAAAGAATAATTTCTCAGATTTTTATTTCTTATTTTGTAATATGAATATAGTTTACTCACTTGATTGAATTTTGGTGAAAATTAAATGAAAATACATTTATATAAACAGCAAACCACCTTCCCCACGGTAAATGTTTATCACATCTGAGTTTTATTTCTGTTACCTTCACTCTATCCTTATACAGACATTATCTTACCTTGATTGCTTTATTTGTACTTTCTGGACTTCTACAAGTACATAAATTATTGATATCATTAATAAAAATCATTTTGTTTTTGCTCTTCTGATAATATAATTTTATACTGTAAACAAACATTGGCTTGGAGATGATGTCAATGTGAATAATTTCTATAAAATATATGGCAAACATTAACATAAAATAAAAATATATATTTTTTATACTGAGATTAAGAAAAAGTTACAGGGCTTAAAATTTTCCTCTGCTTGCAATAACCTAGCTATGGAACAAAGAAATTCCTTTAGTAGCGGAAAATTAAATTATCTATAATGGCCTCTGGATTGCAAATTCTAATGGCAATTAGACTTCAAAACCAACTTATTAAAATATATTTAATAATAAATGGTGGATATAAATCACAGAGGTATCTTAAATCAAAATAGGTGATGTGCCTTTAAATGTATTAATACTAGTTGACATGTGAATTGAAAAGTTCATGTAATACAATGACTTGAGATGAGAGCTGTTATATTCTCTGGTATATTCTTCCTAACAAGCTTAGAGGAAATTAAATTTACAAGACAAGCTTTCCGTCTGTGAGTTTATCATTCTGCTATACAATTAAGATTGTAGATATCGTCTCTCTTCTTATTAAATCCTGTAAATGTGCCCAGAGGCTACTGTAAAGGGAATATCCACAAAATGAGATCGAGAAATACATAAATAAGAAATGTGAGTTTACTATTCATTACTCATGATTTCCAAAGTGTGCATGGAAAATGAGTAGAACATTCATATTCATTTCGCTTTACTAATATTGACTTAGTGTTTTCAATAAAACATTGTGAAGCCAGGAGCTGTAGGCAAAAAGGAACTTAGAGATCACTGTCCAAGAATTTTGTTTTACAGAAGAAAGACAAACAGATAAATAAAAACAAGAAAACAAACATAAAATATTGAGGCCCCCCAAAAAGAGAACTGCATTTTGAAAATTCAAAGACCTAGTAAATGACATAACTGAAACTTGAATCTGAGTATATAGTTTCCAAGTTAGAATTCTCTTTACTAATTCATTGTTCTTAGTATGAAATGTGATTCATTAAGACCCTTACAATATACATTTCAATGTTATGAACTGCCTTTAATCCACTCTGATGACCCAGTTAATAATCTGACAACCTATAGTTTCATGAGAACTAAAATTTCTACATATATTGAATTAAATTATTAATTTTTAGATACATTAAATGTGTATACATATATTTTTTCTCTCACAATTTATAATGATAGACTTACACTGTTCCATTAATAATTTATCTTCTGGCCCTTAAAAAAAAATGTAACTGAACCTTGAGATACTTTAACGTAACATTCGACTAAAACAAGATTAAAAAGCAAACAATCTTAGAATGCCCAAAGCCACATAATGTAATCAGGAGCATATTTTTAGGAATTTTTTTTATAAAAGTGATTTATATGATATTTTAAAATACTGTGATTAAACACTCAAGATATGAATAAGACAATTTTGACCTATAATTCTTCTTTTTACTAAGAAAATAATGTTGAACAAATATTTTTATCCTATTTAATTCTTTATTTCATCATCTATATAGGTTAATTAAACCTACCACATGAGATGTGTGCTTGCTGTGTGTGTGCATGTGTGAGACAGAGACAGAGAGAAACACAGAGAAACACAGAAATTGTAATTGATACCTCACTGTTAAGAACTCACTTAAGTTTTGAGCAGGAAGCATGTTATAATGATTTAGCCTTTGCTTTAAGTTGGGTAAACTGGGTTTGAATCTTGTCTTCATCACATTGGACAGGATATAGTCTTAGGGGGAAATTAATTCCTTGAGACTATTTTCTTGGGGGAATAATAGAGATAGTTGCTTTACATACCTTTTTGAGTTTTTACAAGAATTAAAAATGGGCTTCTTATTTAAGATAAATTTTTAAAAAGCTGATGCATATTGATTGTATCTCAGAAACAAAACTTTCAATATGCTGCATAGACATTCAAGTTCTTGTCTAATTTTTCTTCCCCAAACTTATTTTCTTCTATAAGGAATTATTTATTTTACCACAAAGTATAAATCTTTCTCTTTTACTACTTACAATTATTATCTAGATATTCAATATGTATAGAATTTGCAGCCATATTCTAAAAATAATATTTAAATTCACATCTTTGTATATAAGAAAAAATGTTTATCTTGTTCATGTACCATATTTGCACTAAGTACCACTCATTTTAATTATAGTTTATGTATAAAGAACATTAAAATATTTATGTTAATAAAACAAAATGGCCAGAATTTTAGCTTTAACTACAGAAGTTAATGCAGTTTGTAGAAAACAAAAATGGGAACTTAGAAAATCTCATGAAGTTTTGAAATAATACATGAAATTATAGGACATTAGTATATAAATATTTAGCTCTATTTGGCCTCCAGAAATTGTGATGAGTGTTATTTAGATGCAAGATACACTTATGCATCCATTCAACAAACATAAATCAATGCATATACTGAAAAACAAGAAGAAATAAAATAAAGTACTAAAGTTTCTTAGACATTTGTGAAGAAAATCAATACAGAAGTAGCTATGATTAGAACAGGAAAAAGGGACAAATGTCATATGAAAAGCCCTGTGTGTTTATTTTGCCAACTTTGCTTAAGCAAGCAGGGCAAAGATCTGATTTTGTAATTATAGTCACTTTGTGATGTGGTACTTGGCAGTTAAATTGTTTCTTGTTAGAAAAGAGGGATGGAGAAAGAATTTTTTTCAAGAAAAATTTGGAGGCCAGGAAGACTCTCCTCAGGTTATCATTATAGAGAATATCTCATCATTGCCTCAGAGGTCCCCTCTACATGTAGCATGAACTGGATGAGCAGAGAGATGCCTCAACTTCTCCCACTGAGGACACCAGGGTTTCGACCTAGTTCTGTCACCACCTAGTACTGGAAATCTACATGTCTTATGTTAAGGGCTCTTCCCATTATGTTTCACATAAATATTCTATATGCAATGATAGTAATAATGATTCTCTATGTCCTAAAGTATTATTATTGTTGTTGTTGTTCTTCTTCTTCCTATTATTATTATTTTGCTTCAAATTAAAATAGCTAACTTACCAAATTATGGAATTGTCAAGAAAATTAAATAAGTAGCACCTTTTTAATGTTCATTATTTTATGATAATAAGATATTTTCTCATGCATTGTATTTAAATAAAGGAAATGATGGAAAATACGATATTCTCCACTTTAAACATAAAGATATTATGACTAAGAGAAGTTCAGCTTCCTCCTGGAAATATTAGATGTAGTTATGTCTTTGACGTTATAAAAGAGTTGTACCATATTCTTTGTGTCTTTTGTTAACTAGATGATGGGAATGTTTAAGAAATTGACAAGATTTTTTTATGAGTTTTTTTTATGGTTGCTTACTCATTTTTTTATCCAAGATTTATGGAGAATCAAAGTGTTCCATATCAGGAATCAACAAAAGAGAATAAAAGAAAAATATTCCCTTCACTCCATGAGCTTGTATTATAATTGGGGAGAGGGGAGCACAGATGACAAACAATTCAAATAAAATGTTTAGTAAGTTAGGTAGGAATGCTTACTAAAGAGAAAAAATAAATATTAAAGTGGAAAAAGGTGAAAATGGATTTCAGTTATATACAGAATAGCCAGGAAAAGTTTTTTTTTTTTTTTTTTTCCTGATGAGTTGACATTTGAGACCGCTAGGAAGCAAAGAACAGACCAGGAGCATATAAAGGAAACTGCAATTTCAAAGACCCAGAAGTGGGTTTGTGCTAGTTGTTTTTAAGGAATAGCAAACCAGACAGAGGCAGAAGAAAACTGAGAAAAATAAATAAAAGTTAAGAAATGACACCAGAAAGTTAATAATTAGGGTGAGGGTCTAGATAGTGTTAGGCTTTAGGTTTTGTTTGTTTGTTTGTTTGTTACTGAGTAAAATTTGAAAGCAATGCAAGAGTTTAAGTGGCATTATAGCATAACCTAAATAAATTTTAATATATGACTCTAGCTGCAATATTACGTATAGAGTCGAGTCATTATACAATAAGAAAGAGGAAGCTAGTTTGGAGGATAATATAGGAATCAAAGCAAATGGTGATGATAATATGAATCAAGGTAATTAAATTCTGTATATAATGGGAATTTAAAGCAAAATAAGGTTTTGAATTGATGAGATTGAGAAGAGTGAGAGGAAAAAAAAAGGCAAGGATTTACTCTAGGGTTTGGAGCCTGGTAAGAGTAAAATTAGCATTTATAAAGAGGGAGGGACATGATTGAAGTTAGAGTCAGAAACTCATTGGGATCATTCAACATAAGATATTATTAGACAATTAAGTAGAAGTACTATTTAAGTATATCTATCTATCTATCTATCTATCTATCTATCTATCTATCTATCTGTCTATCTATCTATCTATCTATCTATACATACATATATAAGTATATATATATACTTAAATATATATAAAAGTATATATATATACTTAAATATATATAAAAGTGTATATATATACTTAAATATATATAAAAGTATATATATATGTATATATACACATATATATATACATATATATACATATATATGTATATATGTATGTGTGTGTGTGTGTGTGTGTATATATATATATATATATATATATATATATATATATATATACTTTCTAAAAGTAAAATCAATAATACAGAGAAAAGAGGAAGAAAAAAATTGCTGGTACAATATATGGGAGAATCTATTATACTGTCAAAAACAAGATAACAGGTCCAAAATGGAGTCACTTATGTTAAGCCCCATGTTTCCAAACCAAAAGTTAGTTATAGTTTCGACTCTCCCAGAAATGGAATCTTAAATTAGTCAATCAAGAATCACCTAACCAGCCATAGCTACGTCATCTTCCTGATAGATCCTTACCATTTCCTAAAGGGAAATAACCTTGCAATAACCAATCTGCTTTTATGCCTTATATAACTTCCTTATTCTTGCTCCCTTCTGCCTATAAGTCTTTCATTTTATACAGTTCTTCAAAGTGCCTTTCTATCTGCTTGATTGAATGTCACCTGATTCAAACAGATTTTGCTCAAATAAACTCTTAAAATTTGTAATATGTCTCAGTTTATCTTTAACAGTTCAGATTGAGAGTTTGGCCATAGCTAGATTGTCTTTCATAAGAATAAAAGGGCATTCATGTAGGTATAAGGGCACAAGTGTAAATAAGTGGAAGTTCTTTTTATTTATTTCAATTTCTCATTAAAGTAGAAAGTGCAGTTGCCAGGTGAGGGGAAGAAGGAGAAAGAGATATTAAATAGTTGGAGTGAAGAAATTATGAAATAGATATTTAAGAAATTGGGAGAGTCATTGCACTAAGAAACAGGAGTATGCTCAGTAGGCAATGATAAGAACCTGTTTAAGATAAACATGACTATAAAGTGACACCATTGAATACACATGGGAGGGAATTTAGATGGAGAGTTAATTTAAACATAATTGGAGTTTAGCCTTATGGGTACACAAAGTTTGAGAAAGTTTAAAGAGTCGATAACATATACAAAGGAGTGACTGAAATGATTGACACTGGAATTTAAGTAGGATTTTAATCAATTTTGCAATATTATTTCATGATTCCCTTTGATGTGTACAGTCTAGTGTCCTGATAGAGATACGAGAATATAATGTTGGCACATGTTTATGTGTGACTTGGTCTGCGCTTAAAACGTCTAGTAGTCAAACCAAAAAAATAATAAATATGAATATAAATAAAATTATTATTAAAATATTTGGTAACTACAACAAATTAGTTAAGCACGATTACATAAAATATATTAAATAATTGCAATAAAAATTGTCCAGTACTTTATACATTTAATTGTGCTTTATAATATTGAAGACTGCTACATAGTTGTATGCCAGATTCACTCATTCATTTCATAATCACTGATTTCCCGCTTTGGGCTAAGCAACTGTGTTACTTTTCTGTTACTTGCTGTGACAAATGAATTACACAAACTGTCACTTAAACCAATACCAATTTCTTATCTTACAGGTCTGTAGATCAGAAGTGCAGGAGAGGTATCACAGGCTAAAACGGTATCAGCAGGTCTGAATTTTCTTCTGGAGACTTAGGAGAAGAATTTCTTGCCTTTTCAAGGTTCGAGAGACATTTCTGGGCTTCTGGTCTCCTTACTCTGTCTTTAAAGACAGCAACATCATATATTTCTGATCTGTTTTGGTAGTGACATCTCTCTGGCTGACCAGAGCCTGGAATGCTTCTCCATGTTTATAGACTCTTGAGATTACACTGGAACAGCCTCTCTGCCCCCACTCCAGATCTCCCATGTAAATGCCACTAACCTTAATGTCATCTGTGAAGTCCTTTATTCATGTAAGGTAAAATATTCCCACATTCTAGATATTAGAATGTGAACATCTGCGGGGCAGGGGGCATGCAGTATATTTCTTCTACCATAGCAGTGGAAATATTGTTATGCCTTTATGGAGTTTACATTCGAATGGGTGAGAATATTTCTATGTAGTGCATGAGTACCATTAATTTACGTGTCGAGTAGTCATGAGCCATCACATTTGCCTGTTGATCATATGTTTTTAGAATTCAGAAATGTGGTGAAAACTGACAGTGGTCAGTAATGTGCCACATTAATGACCAGAAGTAATAACTCAACATCTATTTAGGGAACATTGTTGAATACCAAAACATCAACAACTGCTTAAGGTGACAAAGTGATAATATTCAATTTTACCAGTCTTTTGCTATGTCATAATTAACGAAGGTTTTGCATTTCTTTTTTTGAAGAGAACTGAGAGTCCCTAAGTGGAAAGAAATGAAGAATTATTAGAGTAATCTAAGCAACACCCATCACACTGAATGTGATGCTGAGGGAGCTGTGACCTGGAAACCAGTAAAGCATAATAAAGGGAAGGATGCCAGTGCACTCAGAAACAGGCTGTTTCACCAAGGCACCTGGCTTATGCAAATGTGGAATTCCTATGTCATGCAGTGCTTCCTTAAGAGACCACAGAAAAGAGACTAGGGAAAGTAAGTTCAGTTTGTTATCATATTCTCTAATTCCACTCCCGTGTCAGGTGTCCTTCCAGTGTCCTAGCTCCCAGCCTTGAGGAGTTTACTTGTCTCCAAAGAAGACAAGCTACATCAAATAAGCAATTAGAATACTTTTAGATCACAGGCTATAAGTTTAAATGTGAGGAAAGTAAAGAGAAAAAATAAAAGATCTAGACCAGGAATAATTAATCTTTGGTTGCTCAAACCTTGCGTATTTGAACACTTTTTTTTCTATGGTCTATTAAGAGAGAGGAGAGGATGTAGAGCTTCATCAGATAGAATAGATTTATTCTCATTATGTTGAAGGGTTTTCTATCATACCTAACCTTATAAAAGTTTTGTTTGTCTGCTGTAGAACACCTCAGCACATTTGTAAAAATATTTTGGCAAGCACACTTGTCTTCATCAAAAGAGGCAGCTACAGTCAAATACTTTGTTCCCAAGTTCTGTCATCTCCCTTTCTGCTTTTCCCGCAGCATATTACAAAGAGCTATTGCTCAAAAACTTTGAGAGGAGTCTAGTGTTTCAGGCTGACTCAAGCCTACTTCGTCCTGACAATTCCTAATAATATTGGCTTCTAACGTGAGAATTGGGTGAGAGTTAGTCACTTTCCCAGAACTCCCCCTCCCCAGATAAATGCTGCTGCGTATACAAACACTTATTAAATAAATATTTACTATGAAGAAAGTTGTTACAGCTTGTTCAATAAAGATGATGAAATTCCATCTTTCTGTCATTTCAGATTCTTCCACTACACTTTTCATGAAGAGTTTACTTGCATCATACAGTAATATTTTGGAAGCAGGATTTAGTTAACAGAATGAGGCAGCAAGAATCCTGTGAATAATAGCTCGAGTTAGACAAATTTTAGAATAAATTTTACGTATCATCCCAGAGGATCCAGACCCTGATGCTTGCTATATACAAGAGTGAAAAATATCTCTAAAATAATTAAGCCAATCCACATGCTCTGAACACCAATAATTTTACCAATGACAGACTGTTTATAAAATGTTTATGATAATTAATAGGCTTCTGATATCATAAATCAAAACCAATTTGTAAAATTTGCTATAAAAGTTAACAAAGCTTTGTTGGTAAAAATACTTGAAATATTTATGATACTGTTTGTTCTCTGGAATGTGAGCTTTCTAATTGAATGCTAGGTGACTCCCGGAAAGTGTGACAAATTCTGATTCAAGCAAATAACAGCCCTTGCGTATAGACTACCATGGATTAACATTCACATACACATTGTATCTCCTATTCCAATCTCCCCATGGATTATAGACTTGTACATTTCTGAATTCTACTGCTTACTACACAACACCATAAGAATCTCTAATAACGTATAAAATCCAATATATCCAAATAACACTTTAATTCTTAACCCATCTTTTTCAAACTTCACCTTTGCACTTTCCTCTCATGTATACAACATTGAATTTGTTTTCAGAGTAATTAATATTTTCATTAAAACATTTATTAATGAACTCATAATCCCGTGACATATTTTTAGTTTATAAAACCAGTAACAACAATTGCTCTGGTCTTTAGTTTATGTTTGGTCCTCATTTCTCTCTTTCCCTTGTTCCCATCTTCTCATTTCAACCTGTCTACAAATCCTGTCCATGCTAGATAAAATTCTTCCCATTTTCACTGACACCCACATAGTTGAAGACATGTGTCTTTGTTTCCTGTATGGTTTAGTCAAATACTTTCTTAACTAACTTCCTTTCCTTCCTCTTTACCTAATCCCATCACCACATTGCAGACAGATTGAACTCTTAAAGATTTAAATCAGATAATAACATACCAAGTTTTAAGGTAATCAAATGTTCTTATTTTATTTAAAATAAACTCAAGACTCTTTACCATGGTTTATAAATTCCTGCCTCATTGCAATCTCATTTCATATGATTTCTTCTTCCTCATTGTGTTCTAACCATGTTCACTATTTTATAAAAAAAATAACAATAATAATATTTTTGACACTTTTAAAATGCTTCTGTCTGCTTTACTGTCAGTGATAGAAAGAAATAAGACTACTATTTTTTAATAAAGTTGTAATAAACATGAATTTTTAAGAGAAATGCTTTATTTGAAACAAACACTCAGTCATCTCTATTCAACACATTTAAAACACTCTGAAGGGTTCACCTCTAAGCTGAAGGTGCTACTTCCACTGTGATAACTCCTCAACATATAGAAGCGGCTCAGATAAAATACACTAGTAAAGTTATTTTTTCTCTTTAGTAGGAGATAAACATGCTTTTTTAAAAGATGAAAATTGAAAAAAGGGAAGTATATCAATGCATAATATAACAGAAGGGTGATCTTTCTCCCTTCACTGACTGAGCCATGCTAAGCCC
Organism: Macroglossus sobrinus; assembly: GCA_004027375.1. Classification (NCBI taxonomy): domain Eukaryota; kingdom Metazoa; phylum Chordata; class Mammalia; order Chiroptera; family Pteropodidae; genus Macroglossus; species Macroglossus sobrinus. The sequence continues at coordinate 140,382 of PVKZ01000441.1, forward strand.
TCATCATAAAACCATCATGGAATTACTGTTATTACTGGCTTTTTTGGTTGACCATCACCATTATTCCAGTTATCTCATGAAAAAGATGATGGAATTTGAAGGCCAATAATTATTTATGTATATTTTTAAGCAGAAAATTTTCAAAATACTGCTAAATCTATTATGGAAATTATAAAAGTCCAAAACCACTTGGATGATAAGACTCTCCACATTTGATACTGAAACTATAAATGACGGGAGAGCATCAACCTTCAGTGTGGACATTGTCATTGTTAAGAAGAGATATTTAAATAGTTCTGTTGATGAGACTATCCTGGTAGCATAGGCATGATTTTTTCATGACATATTATAGAACACTTCTGAAATTCAGTGAATGTCAGAAGGATTTGGAGAACTTTATTGAATTGCATGATAATGCAATGACAAAAAGGAATTTTCTAAACTAACATTATTTTACCTTAAAATCTGTCATCATAATTAAGAGATAATTATCATACACTTAAGGGAATTTTGAATTTTTGTGCATCTAAGGTCTTTTTCTCTTCTTTTTCTTTTAGTGTGTCATTAAATAAATAGAACATGCTAACAACACATTTTAATTCAGTACTCTTTATTTCTTCATTGTTTCTATCTTTGAATTCTTTAACTCTTAGAGTAGTTACTTTTTAAGATTTCTGATTTAGAAAGGCATTGTCTACCACCTTTTAAAAAAAAACAGTGACAACTTTTGTGTTACTGAAGGTTTCAAATTGTTGGTTAGATTTAGTACCAACTTGTAACATTTTAATTGGAAGCTAAGCTTATTTTACACTTGAGTGGGGATTTTGCCAACTATAGTGTTTCAAGGATGTTTAAAAATTGGTTACACACTTCTCTTTTTTTCCCTTACAATTAGAACTTCTTTTTAAGAAATATCGACATTCAGTTCAGATTCACAATCAAAATGGAACTATTAAAGATAATTATTTGTACAAAAACATATTCATGAGAGCATTGCATTGAATTGCACTTTCCTCTCAGGCATGTAAAATAAAATTTGGTTTTCAGAGTAATTTATATTTTCATTAAAACATTTATTAATGAAATGTAATAATCTTGAAACTTCAATTTAAGCCTTTCCTGTTTTATTAAAATGTCTAAATTATTTAAGAGATTTAAGTAAAAGACAGCCATCATTCTTCCTAATGAATGGATATCAGAGTATATACAGTATATAGAAATATATTTTGGATTTACCCAATTTTAAGTTTCATTCTTCATTTGATTCACCTAATGCTCAAAGATTTCCTGCTGGACTTAAATTATTAATTTTATTTTATATTTCCTAACAAGAAAGCTACAAATCCATAGCTTAGTTTAGTCACTATATCTAGAAATAAAGTTAGATTTCACCATCAAATTATTAATTTAATTACCTTTGCAGACATTATATTTTAACTTTGTTAAATTTCCACTGGTCTTCAGTATATTATCAAACTTTTCTAATTAATTACATTTCCCTTGACTTTTTCTTCTTCCAGTTTCTATTATAATTTACAGTGGCCACATATGCCTGCATTAATAAGAAGAAACAACGGCTTGATAAACACGTGGATTCCAGAATCGTGTATCCTTGTATTGAAGTTATGGCTACATCATTTAACAACTGGATGACCATGAATGAGTTTCTTAATATATATATATATATATATATATATATATATATATATATATATATATATATAAACTACTTAATATTTGAAAATAAGCATCATGAAAATATTTAAACTCACAAGACCTTTATCATAATTAAATGAAATAATGCACATTTTGCACAGTGAGAAAACAATAAATTTTTAATGAATGTATTAGAGACCTTTTACATTTTGAGGACAAACATAGGAAATCATCTTGAAAATGTCTTAATATATGAATTTTTATGTTGTATTAACTATTCTCATTAGATGCATTTTTTAAAAGCTGATGCAATCATTTAAAAAATATGTTTCATGGGAGAGAGCACATTTGATAAAACTATGCAGTAGTAAATTGCAGTAAATCAAAATTTATCTTGATTTTTTCTCAGAAGTACTTTAGAATCACAACATTTAACAAACACATTAATGAATACCTGAATTTCAAATGTATTAAAATGCTTTCCTGAAAATAATGCCATGGTTGATATCATGGTAAGAAACATATCTGACTTATAATTTATTTATTTTGGAGGCTTCTTTTGGAATTTCCTTTGTACCTCCATTATATTTATTATATATTGGGGATAAACTATAGAATATTTAAAATTACTATGCCATTTTCTTTGAGAAAATTTTTAAAAATTATAAATCAGTCAAAGAAAAACTGCAGCAGTCAACTTTTGTGCATTGACTACTATTTTCGGTTGTTAGTTTTTAGTAATACTACTTGAAATAGAAACTAACCACGTGGGGGAGGGGATATATAGAGATGATAGATGATAGATAGATAGATAGATGATAGAGGTAGAGATAGAGGTAGAGAGAGGGCAGGGAAACAATGGAAATTTAGTTTGAATGTGGACTAAATGTTATAATATAAAATAAACCATTGTCACGTGCTATCATTTTGTGGTAACCAATGTCTGATAATAATCAACTGAGCAAGATTATCTTACTGTTTTCCTCAGTTTGACTAAACTTCAGGCAATTTCTTCCTAATAGTAGACCTCCCATTTCTTGGAACATTTGTATAAAACTTAAAATTATAAATTCTTTGTCTATAAAACTTTTTAAAAACACCAAGCCAGTTTTATAACCTAGGGATATCTTTCTCAAGGATCTGAAAACCATCCCTCAGAACTGTAATCACAACAGAATTACAGTTACCTCTATCTCTCAGTCTGTGGGAAGATGGAAGCTTAAATTCTACAAGAGACAATTCGCAAACACAGGCCTAATCACATTGAACAATCTTCCCATAAATGTACCCCAGTACTTTTCCACTAGCTCACTCCAGTGCTTAAAACACTCTCTTGCCTTTAGTTTCAGCAGTGTTGGGTTTAACCCCTCTAATCTACAGCCATAGTCCTGACCTCTGTTGTAAGCTTTGTATTACGTTCTCCCTGCTTGTTTACTTCTATGTGGCACACATTTTCTTTGATACAATCATAGGTCAAATGATGCTTCCTATGACACAAATTATGACACAAAAGTGGGTTTCTCAAGCCTTATTTTAGGCATTTAATAGTCGATCATAGCTTTCATGTAGGTATACTTTTTATAGATGAGTAAATCTAATGCTTATGGTCTCTAGATTCATGAGTATATAATTTTGTTTAGAGATTTAAAAAAACAATGAATATGCCCTTTTCAAAATTTCAGTAATGAAAAAAGAGTGGAGTAAATCTCCTCATTAGTGTTAATAGAATGTTGGGAGCCATTCTTGATGAATGCCCTGCAGACAGGGTTGGAGTTGCCTGCAAGCTAGAAGTTTATAGGGCAGGTGGGCTTGTTTACTGAAGGGGGAAGTTTGGCTTAATGTTGAATGTGAATGTTTCTTGCCCCAGAGAATAAGAGACAAAAACAGGAACAAGGATGTTTTGCGAGAACTTACGTAAAGGTCAGTGATCATTTGCATATGTGTGGGTGTTACTTCTCCAAGGGTATATATATGCTGTGCTAAATAAACTCGGGGGCGCAATATTTACTGTTAGCCCTCCCGACTCTATCTCTTTGTCTCTTTTTCTCTCTATCTCTTTTTTTCTATCTTTCTCAATCCTCACTCCCCTTCTCGGGAACTGTTCGATCTTAGTCGGCGGGCTCCGGCAATAGAACAAAATTATAAATGGATATTGTATCTGAGAATAGTCTACATTTACTTTTGCTTTGCAGATCACTGCTCAGGCTAGTAGGTGATCAGCTCCACTGTTGAATTTTTGATAGAAGATTAGAACTCATTTATGTAGGATAAAAAATAAAGGCATGTATACTCCCTGAGTTTAAGACAAATTCAAAGTGAAAGTTAATTCAATCTAAATATTATCAAAAAGCTTTCTTTGGAGAAATAAATGTTTACTTGTTCTTAAAACTAATCATTGTATCATGAGAAGTTTAAAAAATGCTCAAAAAGTAAAAATTTAAAGCGATTCTTCTGGATGTTTTGTATTTACACTATCAGAGTAGATTTAAGGACTGTTACATATCTAGAAACCAGGAATTCTTTCCTAGGTCTTCTTTCAGCTTCAGGAGATGAAGTTACATACCTGTAAAACTGGTAGTTGTGTATCACTTTCCTACAACTCAAGTGGCATGCCAATTTTCTGATCCTTATTTCCTAAAGTGTTTCAATATTATTACTCATAAATGTATAGTTTGTCTATACTGACACTATAAAGTTAAGTGTGGGTAAAAGTGCTTGATATTATCAAAGACCGTGCTTCAAAATGACAAACACTATGTGATCTTTCTTCATATTTCATTATATTTAGGTAAATACTGCATCTACAGCCTGTGATAATAAAGTTACAATTTTAATATTTCCATATTTCTTCTGGAAAAAAAATTTAGTACAAAAAAGGCAGGTGAGCATATAAATTTGATGGTGAAGTTATGGTCAGTAAATGAACAGCATTATGACCCTCATCTGTGATAAGGTGATTCTACCTTATGTAATAGCTGATGGTATCTGTTTGTAGAAGTTGGAGAGTATTCTGACTGATTGGGCAATGGCTTTATCATAGCTGTCTGAAAAACCAGAGTGTGAAGTAAGTGTTACAGGCTTTCTTAATTCAGCTGAAATCCAATACAACTTCAAAAATCTAAGAAAACAATTCATAAATTATATTTTATGGAGGCAAAAATCTAGGTTTTCTATAGTATCAAAATTCTGGCTCAATAAGCTCGAAACTTATTTCATCATTTATAGAGATATGGACATTCTGTGACATGTCCATATCTCTATAAATAAAGATAGTTGACAAAATATATTCTATTTTAAGTTCTTCTCCACAAGACATAAGAGATTTTATCACAACCAGTTTAGACTACATTAAAAGAAAGGAGTGACTCACAATTATTAAAATCAAGCGTTCCATTTTGTTTAATAAATATGTATCTTGCTTGTTTTTATATTTCTGAACATATATTAAATGTATAGTAAATATCTTCCAAGACATCTCAGGACTCTGAGTTCAAAAAAAATGTTCTATCTTAATATGAGATAAAAGGACTAAAAAAGAATACTACATATTGAAAAAAAAATAGAGATATAATAACAAAAATGAATCCAGGTTACGTTATGTAATTAGAAGATAAAAACATAATTATTCAAATATCCTAGAGAGAAGGCAAATCGCCTACAAGGAGGAAAAGTCAGTTTTGTTTTTTATTTCTTTTTTTTAATTTTTAAATAAACAAACAAACAAATAAATAAATAAATGATTTTATTATGGTGACATAAAAGTCAGTTTTAGCTTCACTTTGATCACACCCACATTTCGTTCCAGAAAGCAGTAAAGCAATATGCAAAAAAATGTGAGCACAGAAACTATGACTCACAGCTGAGATCAGTTGACTATAAAGGTGATTTGTATACATTTTCAAATATGAAAGCATGTATAGAAAAGCACACAAGGGTCCTTATTAGAAGAGTAATTACCGGGCTCAAAGGTGAAATCTAATTAACAAATAGATATATAATAATAAATAAAGCAGGAATAGAAAAGTGTTCATGTATGTAGTAAATGGTGTTGAACAATGAAGCCATTTGTAACTAGAGTGAAGACTAAATGATTCAGGGTTTAAAGGCACAGGACAGAATGTAAAAGTTATGAAAATGAACAAAGTGAAAAATAATACAATTAGCAAAAATAAGTATTGGTTCCCAGGGAGAAGGCAGTGAAGGAGGATGAAGAGGGTAAGCGGGTCAAATATGTGGGGTTAGAAGGAGACTAGACTTTGGGTGGTGAGTACACAATGCAATACATGAATGATGTATTGCGGAGTTATACACTTGACACTTATATAAAGTTATTAACCAATATGACCTCAATAAATTTAATTCAGTAAAAAATAAGAATTTTTTTTGAAATTAAGACAAACTTCTCCTATTCTAATTTTATGCCAGAAAAAAAATTCTCTCTGGAGACCAAACTTTAAATAATCTCTACATGTTTTATACATGAAATATAATACAGAAATAAAAAAAATAACAGACAAGATAGGACCACATGAATGAAACTTTTATTTAAAAAAAAAAAAAACAGAGAAAGAAAAAGAAAACAAATGGACCCATAAATGAACCCCAATTTTAGAATTCAAGAAAATAGATGACAAAAAAGAGCATTTTATGAGATAGCAGTAACATATAAAAATAGTATATAGAAATTTTAGAAATAAAAATAAAATTATTGCTATTAAAAACATAATAAATTGACAGAATGAGATAAAAAAGATATCATAAACTGAAGATATATTACATGGAAATATCCAGAATTAAAAATAGAAAGCAAAAGATGATATAAGTCAAAGAAATAAATATATAATATAAAAGAAATGGAGAATAAGTATAACATACATTAAATAAGAGTCAGATAGAGAATGAGAGAGAGAGAGAGAGAGAGAGAGAGAGAGAGAGAGAGAGAGAGAGAGAATGAGCAGAATGGGCATTCTTCAACCAATGAAAACATGAAGATGCAAAAAAGAATAAATGGAAATTAAAGGGGAAAACATACAGGTTATTATGAATAAGTATTTGTTCTTAAAAATAGCAATGATATCCTATGTACCTTAAAATATATGAAAAATTTAAATACATTAATTTTTTTAAAAAGGACTGAACTGCAATGACATAATAGTGGTTATGTGGTAATGAATAAAAATGGTGAAACAATCTAAATGAAATACAACATACTAGAAATTGATTATAAAATATTGAAAATTTAAGATATATCTTAGATATTTCATCTGGAAGTCTGCTTTGGGCTTACATTTGGGCTACTTTCTCCTTGTTTCATCTTTCATAACAACCTCTATGTATTAGCATTTTTCCATCTACCATATAAAATTCACTTTGTTAGTTTCTATGTCACCTACTCCACACTCTATATCTTAAAGCAAAATCTATGATACTTTTGGGATCTGGCACAAATACCTGCAATTAATAATGACTTAACTATTTATTCCTTCTTTCTATTTACTCAGTTTTAGTCATATCTTATAAGTTACTATGCTCTATTACATTTTGTACTCTAGAGAGAGAAGGAACTTGAACAATCACAAAACATGAACATAAATCTTATGAGAATAGATGGAAATAAGAGAGACATGTAAGAGTTAATGTGCAGGTAGTCTTAGAAAGACAAACAAACAAATCTAAAATCAGGGACAGGATATATAAAGAGTGTGACGGAAGTTTGATGACTATTAGCTAGGCACAGTGTATTAGAGCCCAAAAGGGTGAGAAAAACTTCATATGAAGTGGAGAATATTGGTGAGAGTCTCATGCATGCAGTTGCCAAGCACCTTTGTATAATTTACTTTTTAATTGCAATAGGATGTAAAAAGTAACATTGTAATGGCAAAGGCTTCTGGAAGACCCCATCTAAATGAAGGGATCAAAGTTACCATCACCAAAACTAGGACAACTTGAAACGCAGGCCAGTTATTTAGATACAAAAATACAGCATCTTTTCTCTGAAGCTTTGCGATAATATGAGGAAACACCAGGCAGACCAAAATAAAGTGTCATTCTTCAAAATAATTTACTTGCAATAGTCAAAATTGTCAATATCATAAAATTCAAGGAGCAGCTATTCAATGCAGATTCTAGAAAGTGTATTTTTCCTGTAGAGAAAATTATTAGGATAATTAAATTTAAAATTAATCTGAAGTTTAAAAGGTAGTAATGTATCAATGTTAACTTTTTGTCATTGATGAGTATATTGTGGTTATATAAGAGAATATCCTTTATTGTAACAAATGCACTTAATTATTTGAGATATTAGGACACCGTATCAGCAATTTACTCTCAAAAAAATTTAGGGAACAAAATTCTTTTTATTTTTTAGCACATTTCTAGGTGTAGGTTTGTTTCAAATTAAAACGTTTTTAAAAAGTAAAAAATCTAGTACAAAATGTTGAATATTTGTACACCATATTCATGGCAGACCAATGAAAAATGTATGTTTCAAGAGGTATTATTTGAAATATGCATTAGATCAAGTGTGAAAGCGGCATACTTTTACCTTGAGGTGAACTGAAATTTCTCCTTGTGTGCTATTGCTTTATAAATGATAATTGTTAAATTTTCTAATCAGATGTAACAGTAGTGTACACTTAACATATAATGTGGGAATTCTTCTTTCTTGATACCTCTAAAAGTGGTAGAGATATAAAAGCATATCAATAATATGTATATATGGAAGACTTTCTCTCAAGCAAACTACGGGGTACATTGGAACCATAAGGCTAATTTGAAAACCAATATAGAGGTGTGTGCGTGTGTGTGTGTGTGTGTGTCCAGGCACACACACACACACACACACACACACACACACACACACACACACACACACACATATATATATATATATATATATATATATATATATATATATATATATATAGCTTTAAAAAGCAGGGTATCACTGGTACTTGAATAGCTCTAAATTATGTTGAAACAAAAATCGAGAAATACATAATTCACAAAATGAGGAAGTAGAAATGAATACTTTTATTTAGAGAAAAATATGAGTTAAACTTAGAAAAGTATTCTTTTGCATTACTTAATATATTAAAAGATTATGGTGTATATCAATAATTGATTATAAAATTAATATATGCAAAAGTTTGAGAAACAGTATTTATACTGTCTTGAAGTATTACCTGAGCAGTACAGAATAATAATGTACTTATTATTTACAAAGGGAAACAAATGATTCTCTTTGAGTGAGAGGTCATAGAAGGTGCCTCCTTGATATTTCTACAAGATTTCACCTTGAATCTATTCAGCCTTAACAGTCAAACACAGATAAATTGTTGGAAATTCCATAAGCCAAATGACCCGAACTCCTCAGTAGTATTCACATCATAAAAGATTAAAAAATGTGGGTACTCACTAGATTTAAGAAGACCAAAGATATATGACAATCAAATGCATCATGTGACCTTTGATAGCATTCTGGGTTGAGGAAAAACACAGCTATAATGAAAATGTTGAGTACAGATGGGAAATTCTGAATGTGAACTATGTAGTTAGGCAATATTATAATATTGATATCAATTACCTTCCTTTTGTGTATAAGGCTATTGTAGCCATGTAGCAGATTGTCCTTATTCTTAGGAGACAAATGCTAAAAGGTTTTAAGTATTTCAGTGAAAAAAAGAACTAGGAGAGGAAAAAGAGAAGAAGAGAACGAGAGAGAGAGAGGGAGGGAGACTAGAAGTGTGTAGGAAGTAAAGCAATGAATGGCCCCATAGTGTAGTGGTTAGCACGTTAGCATATCTGCTTTACACACGGAAGATCCTGGGTTTGCAACACCCATAGGTCAGGGGTGGAAGTAGAGGACAGGGGAAAATTAAAAAGGGGAAAAAAATTTTAAGAAAAAAAAGAAGTAAGGCAATATGGCAGATGTTAACAAGTAGTGAATCTTAAGTAATGATATGTAAAAATTACTTACTCTATACTTTCTTATTTTTTGTAAGATTGATAATTTTTATTATAAAATGTTGCAAAATATATAAAAATGTGGGACACCTATTTATATCAATGTAGAATATATTCATTGTTATTCATAATATTTTCAATTTTATCCAGTTTAAAAATATTCTAGCAGTTCAGATATATATCTACTCCCATTAAAACATGTGTTTACTTCTCCATCAGGGATATTAATATATACTCATAATTTCTGTGAACAGTAATTTCTATTTGTCTAACACTGATCATTGTAGTGTCATGTAAATTTATGATGCTATTTAGATAAATAAAATAATGCTCAATTTGTTATGCATTTTATTGCATGCCACTAAAATAAAATAAACATTTAGAATTGATGTCTCAGATAAATATTGAGCTCATATTTATTTATTATCTTTGTCATACATTCATAATAAAACAACATATTTTATTCTATATTTCATGACATTTTGTTTTACAATCTGAAAAATCACTTCAATTAATCTATAAAATATTCACAACTGCTTTATAGCTGAAAACATATCCTCTATATTTTAGAAGTATTTCACTTTCTTAAAATATTCCTTTTAGAAAAATTGATACGTTTAATTTCAGAAGTCCTTTTTTCTATAAAAATGAAATTTAATACAGTTCTCTGACCCTTTGTAATGCAGTTTGGGCTTTTGAGAACATTCCTTCAGTATTTTATAACAGAAAAAAGGGAAAATTAATCTGTCATAGATTGCAAATATGGCTACAATTCTTCACTCCTTCCTGAATCTTTATCCTTTGTTTTCTGATAGTAATTTCCCCCTTAATTAAAAGGTAAAGTTTATTTCCCTATCCCTAGAATCTGGGCTAGCTTTGTAAGTTGCTTCGGCTGATAAAACATGGCAGAAAAAATTGCATGCCAGTTCAGAAGCTGGGCCTCAAGAGGCCATATGTGCTTCATTGAGGGCAAAATCACTAGAGGAAACTACATCCATGTGAAAGCTATGATGTTTCAGCAAAATAGCAACAGCATGGTCAACTGTAAACATCAACAAGCTGCCATTACATTTTTCTTCACATTTATTTCTTGCTTTTTCATTTTTCGCTAGGGTTTCTTTATGCCTAAATACTATGATTTCTGTTTTATATACTGCATAAGGACATTTTAAAAACATAGTTGATGCTATCTTGCCATTTATTACCTCTGGTATTTTTTGCAAACTATATGTATATGTATACATATACATACACACACACACACACACACACACACACACACACATACACACACACATATGCATGCATATAATGTATACAATGTATTTGTCTATAAAATAATATATAATTGTATATAATTTATAAAAATATATTAATCTAATAATGTAATAATTCTATAATATATGTCATGCTATTGTCCTATGTGCTATAATATAAATAAAAAGAAATAAAAATATTTACATATATAAAATTACTTATTCATATATAAATAAACACATCCACATGTATGGAGAGAGCCAGACTAAATCTGTTATTTAAATTTAGGGCCACCAGGATGAGGTCACCATACCTCAGAAGTCACATTTAACTCTCTTTGCAAAAGTACTCAAAATTTCTAAGGGAATATTTTTCTCTCACTGGAAAAGATAATGATGACTGAGAAATGTGTTTTCTTGGTTAGCTAATATTTTATTATTATCTTGGCTCATTTCAGTGTTTCCCTCTTCAATTTCCTCATTCTTTTTAATTAAATGAGTTAGGAGGGGGAAAAGGTGCTGAAGTAGAAGTAAAAAGTAGCAATAATCTCACTTACTAGGTAGAATTCTCTGTGGCTTTGGCTGTAATAAATTATAAAACTCCAAAGCAGCCATGAATCTTCATAAATTAATGTGAATCAGGTTGAGAAGTAAAAAATAAAATTGACTCTCTAAAACCAAACAATTCAGCAAAAATAAATAAGGAAATATTTACTTTAATAATCTCTACATCGAAGAAGGCTGAAAAAAGCATTTTAGAGCCACTTTTTTTTGAAAGTATAGAAAATAAATTAAATAAGATATATCGCTCTTAATATTGTTAATTTGTGTCTGCTGAAAAGTTATCAGAAGGATAAATTCTCACAACTGAGCATGTTTAAAATAGGGCTTTAATTTGTGAACTGCTAGGAGTTGATGAAAAAGAGCTAACCTATTCTAGTAAGAAATAACCAGAAGCCATGGTTAGTTTTTCTGAGTTTCTTTTGTTCTTACAGGTTATAATTTTCAGACTAATTGAAACTGCTTTTGATTAATAGTGTTTGAAAGTAAGGCAAGCCATTTAATGAAGCTTATTTATGAATGATTTTTACATACTACTACTTTTATTGGGAAAATTTCTGCTTGACATTTTGTGTTTTGACTGGCATTTTCTTGTCGCCAGCTGTCATAAAAAGGACTGCAACACATGCCGTTAGCAGCATATGCCTTTTTGGGTGCTGAATAGCATTTTTGTACAAAAAAAAAAAATCAAATGATCCATAACATATTACACTGTCATTTGAAAGTAGCATCAGAAATGAAACATTTTTCATGCCTGTAATATATTTTGTTCCCCAAGGCTCAATCTAGCATTTCCTCAGTACTTCTGAAAATATAATGTGGTGAATGTTTATTATTTTAATTGACACTATTAGGGTTTTCAGAATACTAATGCTTTTTTTCTTTAAATAAATAAAGGTTGTAAAGATACATTTAAAAGGTTAAGTATATTGTTTATTTTCCAATAGTCTACTTAGTCCTTTGTTCCTTATGAATATCTTTGCAAATAGTTATTATATATCAGTAATTACATATACATAATGTCAGGGAAAATGATATCTAAAGGCTATTTCATGCTTTGGATTGGAGCTCACTTAATAGAAAATATGCAAATCAATGCAAAATGTGTAGCAATGGATTAAACTAAGTGGTTAAATTGCATTATTAATTATACTTAACTTGCAGTGTTATATATATTAAATAACAGTTTAAGATTTGCATTATAGGAATACCAATGAAAACTTTTTTAATAAATGGTTTGAAATTAACAAAGCCCCTTTCCTAGTTAGTTCATTCTGACCCTCAAACATTTGATATTGTATAGTTAAATATAACTTACTTTTAAATTTCCTTTTTCTATTTTATACTGACTCTCTGGAAAAAAAAACATATTTTTTTTTCTAAAGTGTACTCTATATTTACATTTGTTATATATTTGCACAGCTAAGCATAGGATTATCTCTTTTTATATTTCTGGACTCTGGTATCTAGAAAAACATATTAAGTTGTGTAAATATGTCTGGTTTATATGTCTTAAGTTCTTTTAGTTGAAACAGAGAATTAGCCTTATCAATAAATGTATTACTATCTCTCTGTTCTACCCAATATCTGCTTTGGTTCCTATCACAAAAATGTTAAATGAAGAATTAGATGTGTAAGTGATAGAATGAACACATAAATATATTGGACAATGATACTTTAAAAAAATTAAAAGCTCATTGATTATTGTGTGAAAATGGTAAATATAAAGACATCATTATAAGGAAATACTAACATTACATAGTTAACTATGGCCTCTGTAAATCATGTGGTTCTTGAAGGTCCTTGCGCATCAAACATTATTTTAAAACGAGGAGTTCAAAACCTAGTCTCCAACACCCTAAATGAAGGGTGGTTTTAGGCATAGTATAAACAAGTTTTGATTGGGCAGTTCAGACACAAACTTTTCACCACCGATGTTGGAGAACGTAATATTTTAAGCCCTCATTGGACACCAGCAATTTTCTAAGATGGGTCTTGAGTTTGACATTAGCAAGAATAAAACTAGCTCTGTGTTTTCAACTTTGAGAACAAATGTGCATCGAAAGATCCACATCAAAATGTGGATCTTTCACTGAAAATAGTTTTTAATACATAAAGATAGATAATTCAGAAATATGCCACGAGTTAATATCAGATTCTCATTCTCTTAAGAGAAGTATGTAAAGTAAGTATGAAGAGGAGGTTAAATTTACCTTGAATTTCTTATTATAAGATTATTGGATGGTTCAGAAAAATTAATTAAACTTAGAATGTACTAAGCTGAAAGTATCATGGAGCAGATATTTGATTATAAATCAAAACCATTTATGTTTCATGAGAAGAATTTGGTATCCTTTGAAGCAAGGCAATTTTACAGCAAAATATTTCACTGAAGATACATTCATCTCAACTATTTAGTATCATTGCTAATTAAGATTATGACATGTGTTAAAAGATAAACTGAGGCATGTTAAAAATTCTTAGTTTTCTTGAGTAAAAGTCAATTCAAAGATAGGAGCCTTGTGGAGCTGCACAAAAGGAAAGATTTATAGGCAGAAGGGAGCAGGGACAAGGAAGTTTTCCTAGGCAAGAAAGTGATTTGGTTATTGCAAGGCTACTTTCCTTTAGGAAATGGCAGGGGTCTATCAGGCAGATTATCTAAGTAATGCTGATCAGGTGATTCCTGATTGAATGGTTTACATTCCATTTCCCGGAGAGCTGAAACTTAAACTCTTGGTTTGGTTTTGTGGCTTAGTATAATTGGCTCCATTTTGAGCCTGTTGTCTTGTTTTTAATTCATTTAATCAAAGGGAGGGAGACCAGCAACAAGAATATGTAGATAAAGTGACAAAAGTGCTTTTGAATGAAATATACAAATATGTAACACGAAAGCTTTTTTAACATGAATGATGTACATGATAGTGTAAATTTGGTTTATTTAAGCTCAGTTACTTGATATCCTAAAGTCATGTTCTCACAAACTACCTGAAAGCATTTCAAAATAGATTATAAGTTCAAATTTGTATTTAGTATTAATCAAGACATATTTTGAACATAAAAAATAATTTAAATTAAAAAGGTGAAATAAAAGAGTGGCAAGGTGGTGATGGATTTTTAATATGATAGTTTTTCATCAGTACATTGCTTCTGTTTGTATAGCATGCATAACTGAATATAAAAAAATGATTCTCTCTCCTGTCTTTAAGGAAGCATATTGAGATAAAAGATAAAAACAAATGTTAAATATTGAATTGAGGTGATCACCCTTAACTTTATTTCAAAAGAAAAGATATCATATATCTTTCTAGTTATGAAATCCATAATTTTGCATCTGGTTGTCAGCTATACACTAAAGAAAATGATTTTTTTAGCTAAAAATTTTTGTAAAAGAATATGTATGGCTTAGGCACTATGGATAAACTCAAAGAAAAAATTAGGAAAAGACAGTTAGGAAAAGACAAATTACAAGTAAGCTTTGCCCATTTCTTTTTCTTTTTTTTCCTAAACATTCAATGAATCTTCAACAGTAACAGATTTGATAAAATAATGCAAATACATGAACAAAAGCAAAGGTAAACCAATGATGAGTGCATTTTCAAAAGGAGTGTTATAACCAAATTGCCCAAAATAAAATGTAATAATAAATTTAAAAAATAAAAATAGCTTTTAAAAAGATCGTTTACCCATTAGCTTCTGTCTTAATTTTTGGTGATAAGTGTTCAGATCCAAGAAGAGGTATGCAACAGGCACTTCAAAAAAAAAAAAAGAAGAAGAAGAAAAAGAAGAAGAAAAAAAGAGAAAAAAGAAAGAATAAAAAGGAAAGGAGTAATACTGTTATCTAGTTATGTCATTTGCAGTATTATTTCCCTATGAGAGACTGAACATAAAAATTGGCAATAGTCAGATTTTACATGACAAACTCACTTAGCCAACAGCTGGGGATCCAAAACGATCTCTGTAGCAAACGACTCAGAATAGTCGAGACTTAGTCACTAACTGCCAGCTTCTCTCATTTTTGTTCTCCTCTTCCCAACCTCTGCAACCCCTCCCCCTACCCCCTCTAGCTTATGACTAAACACAAAATACCAAATATGCTCTCCAAACCTATCACATAGGATGCCTCATGCTTCTCATTAGTCTGCTTTGAGCTTCTCCAGTGCCAACCACCTTCACTCTGAACATAAAGGAAGCCTTCCCTTTTGTTCACTGTAAAGCTTTTCCACTCCTTTTACTGTTCGTGATTGATTCTGCCAATTATAAGTGATGATGGCTGGCACTCTTGATTTAGCAAGCTCTGAATAAATACCCTCTGCTTGTTTTTATTTAGGTGGACTTTGTTAATTCCTACACCTAAAATCTTCCTGAAATTTATATTAATTCTTAATTAACTACACATTTATAGTACAATCACAACAATGATATTGTCATTCACCTAGCTTCAATATGAACTCAGCACTAGAACACTTAAATAATTAACATGGCTTCATTTTTAATTGAAGCCCTAAATTAGATATTATTAAGAATCTACTTCATACTGACATTTTAAATTTATATTCTGTACTCAAAAGTTTTATGGTTGCTTTTCTTTCATGATTACAGATTGTATATATATGACTAGACTGATTCACTAGGGTGGCTTATAAGGAGTAGTCATTCTACTTGGATTCATACTTTTAACATTACTTAGATTCTTTTAAATATGCATTTCTCTTCACCTTTCTTGGCCTCTGTTTATTATCTGTAAAATAAGAATATTGTCTTATATGATATATAAATTAAAGTTTTTTACATCTCTAAAATTTCTATTCCAAATATCCATTTATTTTCTTCTTTCTTTTTATTTAATAATTAAAATAAATAATACTTTTCAGTGAAACTTTCACTGGAAGTTTTTACTTAACAAAAAGGCAAGTTAAAATCCCTAATATATAGAAATTTCCAAATTACTACTAGTTATTAAAATATTCTAATTTTTCCTACCAATGAATCACTCTTTTAATTATCATTCACACTTTCACTAATACTGTCATCTTAACAGAGTTGTCTTCTGATATTTCACCTAATTTAAAACCTTTATGGAATTCTTACTTTATGTAGGATAAATCCACTAACCATAATCCATACCTCCTTTATAATGTTATAAATAAATATTTGTTAATACACCTGCCTTGCCTGCCAAGCCAGAAACTTCTTAAGAGAAAGAATCTTATTGCATACATCTTTGTATTTCTAGGACTGAGTACAGAGTAGGAAATAAAGTAAATACTCAGAAATTATTTAAAGAATAATGAAATAAAAAATAAATGCATACCTGAGTTTTAACAAGATTTAAAGATGCTCTTCAATTAGTGACATTGAATTAAAGTTCCCCTATTAATGGTTTATTTAAATGCAAGTTTATCACTACATAGTTACCTTGTGAAGAATTCCTCAGAATCAAAGCTAACATAACACTCTGATGACATTTTAAACTTCAAAGAATTGTAAATTGTGTCATTGGGCCCATTCACTTTATGATGTTAATAAACCCTAGAAATATGCAATAATAGAGAATTCTTCCTTAACATTTTAAAAATCATTGTGAATATTCTCTAAAAATTATATTTTATTTGTTTTACTTAATGGAGTTCAGGAAGACAAAATGTTATTTATATTAGAAACTTACTATGAAATTAATTACTTGCCTAATTATTAATAATATTGTCATTATAGAAAAGGTAGCTAAATAATGTCATAAGAGTAAGAGGTATTTTGAGGTTAAATGTCCCAATATAGTTTTATAATTTTCTGTGAGAAAAACAAAGCAATCAACAATGATGAAAAAACATTTTTGAGACTATTTATAAACTAAGAGATATAAACCCAAAGTACATAAAATATAAAAAATAATTTTAATATTTCAACTCACTGATGCAAATGAAAATATAATGGATCCAAATTAAATCCATATTTAAAATGCATATGAATATAAAAATGCATATTACTATATATTTAAATATAGTTGATCAACTAAAATATTTTATTATGACCATTGTATAAATACTGATTTGTCTGAAAGAAGATATAAGATACAGAAAATATATAGTCTGTGAACTGTTTGATTCACCAAGTAACTACAGGACTGATCAGTATATTTGGAGATGTAGACAGAGCCATAAATTGAGAAGAGTCAGCTTTTTTTTGTTTTTTGAATTAAAAAAAAATCTTTTGGCATGCTGGCTTGATCAAGTGTCACTAAATGTACAGAGATATATGAAGTCAATGTGGCAAATATGTCAGAAGAGGGACTTTGCTGCACTCTTCCAATTTTGCAGATGCCGTAAGGAAAATTCTGCAAGATACTTTTCTTAAACTGAGTATTACCTGGCACCTCTGGTTGTTGACACTGCTGCCAATCTTTGAGTAGGCAGTATGCCATGAAAATAGATGGACACAAATATAAGACAGCAAAATATAAATCTCAAAGATGAAATACATGTGTCTAATGATTGTCTTCTTAAATAGACACACTGACATGACTGGTATGTATGGATTTAGTATCTTCGACAGTGTCAAATGCAAGTTATCATTAAAGGAAACCAAAACTGAATTATAAAGCCACTTTCTGTATGATGCAATCTGATTGCTACTATTTGGGCCTAATTCTCAGAATACTAACAGCATTCATCCTTCTTCCACACTTCCATTTAATAATTTTGCTAAAGAATTTGTTAGTGCTTATTATTCAGTGCCTTCATTGTTTCCCTTTCCTTCTATTTCTCCTTATACTTACATTTCTTACTCATTCTTGCTATGTTTGACTTCATAAAGTATAATACTATAAATGTCACTTCTATGCAAAAATAACATTGATTATTTAAAATAGAATCTATAGTCTATAAGATCTATAAACTTTTTTAAATCTAGCTCCTATAGTAGGAACATCTACTATACTATATGGTTTAGCAAACTCTTGACACATCATATTTCTTTGCCTATTGTACCTGGGAGTTTTCTTATTTACTGTTTTGTTGTTGTTACTTTTAAAGTTTTCCCCATCCTTTAGATCTAATAATGTGCCCTTTTTCTTGGCCAAAAAAAACCCCCATCTCTTTTCACTTTATTCTCATTGTATTTTTTAAATAGTAACAGTAATTTTTATTTTATTCTGCTTTGTATTATATGCAGTATTAAATATTTCTCTTTCTCTGCAGTTACTGTAGTTGTGTTCTCGCAGGGAAGTTGTTTAGTTCAACTTTGTAGTCCTAAAATTATAAGGCAGATTATTGGTTTGTTTGAATTATTCCATATGAAAAATCTCATAAAATTTCAAACATAAAATTTGAAGATTTGAAGAATCTCTCTAAAGATTGTATAAGCATATTTATCAATTTGAATTAGAATTCAAATTGACAGGGCTAAAAGTGAAACAAATGCATTCATAAAGGCGATATATTTTAGCGTGACCATTAAGTATTTGCTTAATTTTTATCATAGAATTAAAAGCATCCACATTGCAAAAAAGAAGATATCTGTGAAATGTAAAATAATAAAAACTAAATAACTTAACACTCCCTGACAAGCATAGCAATGCATTTAAAAAGAAAAAACAGTTTATTACATAAAACAAATTAATGAAGTCACTAAAATATTGTGTCACTCTTTATATACTTGCAGTTGAAAAATTTTAAATATTGAAAACCAGAAATATATATTATTTATTACTTTTATGTATGCTTTTTATGTAATATCACGTGGATTTTGACAACAAATGAAGAGGTAAACAATGCTTTTCCGTGCTACAGTTATTGAAAGAGCATTAATAACAGAGTCAGTATTAATGCTAACTGTTACACAACATTGCTGCCTCTGCTAAATTCTAGCCTCCAATCTATAATTTAGATTTAATAAATTCCAAAAAAATTCAACTCTGAAATATTATAAAACTATGTTTCCACAGTGCTTTCCAAATCTCTTTCGTTAGGGGAAAAAACCATTATTTTATTTCCAGAGTCAAAATATATTGAAATAATAACCCTACTCAACTCATTGGGTTATATTAAAAGTATTAGCTTTATAATTTTAAATGTAAATCAAAATATGCCATAATATTTAAATATTTTAAATATTTGAAGATATTGTGGAATTCTAAATTGGTTGCCAAATGTTGAGACCTTTAAGCTGTTCCCAAAAACATGAGTGACTTCCTGCAGAAGCTTCTATTACACTTGTATCAAAACTATTCTTAATATTATAATTTCAGATAGAATGTTCAAAACTTAATTCTTGAATCCAGCTCTCTCCTGACATAAAAATAACACTTCAAAACAGTTGTCAGTTAAAAATAAGCATAAGAAATAAGGTGCTTGTTGTGTGAGTGACTGTATAGTTAACTGAAGTAGAATAACCTCAAACAGTGAGCACAGGGAAAGATAGTACTAGAAGACATTTAAAATTAAGTTCTATAAAGGGAGTGACATAGAAAGCAGATTAGCAGTAGATATTATTCCCACTAGCAGGAAACAAACAGTTTATTTAAACACTGCTGTCAAACAACTACTGAGACAATGTGCATGATTTTTCCTTTTAAATTCTTGTATTTCAAAAGTCATACATAAATTTAAAAAAAATGAGAGATTGGCAGAAAGGCTCCAAACATACTTTAAGTTGAAAACTACAGCACCTTAAATAATAAATAAACAAGTAAAACAATGAGTGGAAATAAGTATTAGTAACAGCTTCAATTATTGACCACTTACTAAATAGCAAGTTATATATGAAGGATATTAAATATGTTTATTTACTTAATTTTGTAACTAGTCCATGAAGATAGTGTCAGACGCATATTCTTATATTTAAATTTCACAAACAAAGGAACAGATTCAGAGAGTTTAAGTATATGCCCAAGGAAATTTGGCTAGCAAACAAGAGATTCAAAATTTTAACTCAGATGAATGGATTCCAAAGGTTTTATTATAAACTTAAGAGATA
The DNA here is from genome assembly GCA_004027375.1 of Macroglossus sobrinus. NCBI lineage: Eukaryota > Metazoa > Chordata > Mammalia > Chiroptera > Pteropodidae > Macroglossus > Macroglossus sobrinus. Next base: position 160,790 of record PVKZ01000441.1, read on the forward strand.
GATATACATAATTTTTTCATTTTCATAAGTGGATTTGTAGTAGTAATGCCTTGGCAAAGACCTGCATTTTGTATACTTAATCTACTGTAATTAATTGTGTATTTAATTTATTTATAGTAGTCTTGGCACACAGTAAAAAAATCAAAAAAAATAATTTGTATTATTAATACAATGCTGAATGTTTGAAAATACAAGATTAAAAAAGGAAAATTTTAATAAGGCCATAAATTTGCAAATAGATGGGCAGTTAGTGTTTATTTTTGTTCCTAAATTATTTATTAAAGTTGGGTTGATGACCAAAATGAAGCAAATAATGTCCATATAGTCACTATATTCTAGAATGGTCATACACAGTTTATCTCTTTATAGTAATAGAAAACTAATACAGGTTAGTGTTTTCTTTACTTAGTTCCAAAGAAAACTGGCAGAGGAAGAAGGACAGAGGAATCAAAGAATAGTCTTGATGGCACAGAGCAGGCAAAGTCATTACTTGCTTGAATGTTGTATGTTTGTGTAAATTATGGGGGTGCTTGCATACATCTGCAATTTAGAGAATTTTTTTCACTTAATCTACTAAACATTCAATTTTTAAAATTTTTTGGACTGAGTCTCATGAAAGTATATGGTCTTTATTCAAATTTATTTATAAAATGGTTAACGATTTATAGTAGAAAGAAAAAAATGTTATTCCTTGTATTTATCAAAATATAGTATTAAACTTATTAAATTTTCTTATAATCTCTAGTATATGCTTTCTGCAGATATAGAGGATTTCTACTCTTCCTTTATAAGTATGAGTGCAAAGAATCAAAGTTAAAAAGAGGGCGGTTAGAATTCCTTTGAACAATGTAAAAGACTCAATTTTGGCTACCATGGCAGTGAAGTGAAATGGGAGGTTATCCACTGTGGGAGTAACAGGGTTTTAAGGTGAGACATTCAAAAAGCTCTTTTTTTGAATACACTTGTTGTGCTTTTGATCCTTTTTGAGAAAGAGAATAAAAGGAGGGAAGAAAAAAATAGTGTGTTATGCTGAATATGACATGAGCTCTAGAAATAACTGGAGTCGCATTGCATTAAATCTATTGCATTAAAAGATATGAATAGTGCACACTGATAGCTTGTCAGTAGTTTAATGGTAGTCAAGTATAAAATGTACTTGCTATTTTTTTTTTTGCACAATTTCTCAAATGATGTGAGCAGTGCAGCATTCAGTGCATTGGATAGAACCAATTTTATGAATTTCTTTAACAAGTGAAATAGTCTTATAGTAAGATATATTCTGGTAGCTATCCTGATTCAGTATGCTTTCTAGATAGCAATCAAATGGCAGTTATTTTTTTCACTATTGCTATTGTATTCTCTGTGGTTGTAACAACATGCATATATAAATATTCTGTTATGGATACTGACAATAAAATACATAATCAGGCCACCTACTGATCAATTTTATATTCAATCTGTAAACAGTGGAGGTAAATTTACTTTTATAAAATCTGTGTGTTGTTTCTCTCTCTTGATGAGAAAATGATTCAAAGGATAAAAGGGGTTCACTATAAGTTTGACAATCAAGAAAGTTGCAAGCATCTAAATTGCTATCCAACTGAATAAGCTATTTCAATAAAAAAAAATTCATTTGAAAAAAGAATAGTTTTAGTTCTTGTTATAAGGAGTCATGATCATTCAAGTAAGATTAGTCTCATCGGCTCTCATGAGAGTTATCTTACTATATGAATATTTTCTCTTTTTGATATTCCCCCAAAAAAAGACTTTCTCTTCCAAACAAAAAGAAAAAAATGTAATAACTTTATAGAGATCTTGACAAACATTTTCTTAAACACAGACTGGCACACATATTGATGATTCTTGCAAAAAAAAAAAACTAAAATGAAAATGCATTAGAGGAAAGAAGAGAGAAATGGAATTGTTCATTTTTGGCAGAAAGATCCTCTGTTGTAGTCAACACCCAAACACATTTCAGGAACACTAGTATTTTCCAGCCCAAACCCCTGGGTTAGTCTTAAAGTGGGGAAAGACAGCATGACTTTCACCTAACCAGCAAGTTGCAATCTGTATCCAAATTGCTGTGACAAACTATGCTTACAAGATGGGATGTGAGGTACATCTGAGGTTGTGTCAGCAACTGGTGGAAAAGTGAAACATTCAGTCACAAAGTAATGTTATTTATGAAATTCTACCAGGCATCCAGCTCATATGGAAATAAAGAGGACTTTTAAAAATTAACTTTTAAGATGATTGTCAGTTTGTGGGAACACAGGATACCTCTCATTGGCCACTACTCTAGCAAAAACTTCTCAGCAGCTTTGATCAGTTGCAAGTAGCTGAGACTTGATTTTGCCTCTTCTAATACCTGCACCCAGTGCCTTCTACCTCCTGTCCTTGGCGGTTCCTCAGATGCTGCCATGTAGATCATCTGTACAAGCCCTTTAGTCTTCTAGCATGACAACCTACAAGTGCAACAGTGTTACCACCTGAGGAATCATGTTTGACCAATGGGGGGACAGAAACCAATGGATAAATTCTCTCCCTTATTGTCACCTAGGAAAATAGTGTTGAGATTCATAATGTTTCTCAGACCTTCCTGTGAGACTGAGTACTGGACAACTGCAGGTAGCCGACTCACTAATTCCCTAGTTTCTCATTCTTTATATATAATGCTTTCTTAATAAACTACTCTACTTGCCTTTCATTCAGTCTCAGCTTTTGGAAGAATCTCAGGGAAGTTAGTAGATGCCTCCTGTTAGAGTAAGCTGGGAGCATTTATTTCTAGGCATTGATTTTTTTTAACTATCTTTCTATCTGGTGGTTTTTCTATATCTAAAAAAAAAGTCTGCATAGTAGTAGTTTTTGTTTATTTGTTTGTTTGCTTTTAATGGTTAAACCACATTAAACTGAACAGGTTTAAACTAACCTGTATGCCTTGCCATTGTCTATGGAATAAAGTCCAAGTCTTTAACATGGCTCACAAAACATTTGGGATCCCCAGGATACATTTTCCTGTCACTGCCAACCATCACTTCAACATACACACACGCACGCACGCACGCACGCACTACTCATACACATACACACAAAGCTTATATTTTACCAAGACCATAGCAAAATTACTCAATGTTCTCACATTTCATCATTTCTTATGTTTTTTTGTCTTGTCTGCATCTTTCTTCTATATAAATTCTCTCTCCCTATTTTCCCATTAGATACATCTACTATTTCTTTTAAATATTTTTTACTGGATCCCTTCTTCTATGTTAGTCAGACAAATTTATGTGATTCTCAGCGCGCTTATAAAAACATTATTTTAGACCAACTTTATAATGCACTAATTAAATTAGTGTTTACTTTACTATGCTTCATATTAAGCTGAGGTCAGGATCTTTTTTCTATTTATAATTTTATCCCCAGTACATCAGAGTAGATGCTCTATAAATATTAGGGAATTAATCAATAATTGAATTGGGATAGCATATTTAGCCCTTCCTTAAATATCTAATTCTTTTCTAAGGTCTCATAGTATTGATGTTGGTCGAACTCCTATCAAAGATATGAAAAATCATCGCTCCTTATTGTTGCCCAGTGAAAAAAGTTTATTTTACACTCTTTAATTTCAACCCTTTTAGATTATTTCCATCATATCATTTGCTCATTGGACTAACATGAATTGTGTGTCCATTATATATCAGGCAATGAGATAAACACAGGAACAAAGATGCAATACTTGCTTTCTTAAAATTTAGATTTCAGCTTAATGAGGAAACCAGGAATTAACATTCTAACAAATAACAAAATATCTGCATTTAAAATTTATGATATGTTGCATAAAAGTAGTGAATAGCTTATAAATAGAAAGATCTGATTTAGACAGGTGAGGAAAAGCTTCACTTAAAAACTGACTTTTACACTATTTACACTATATAAAGAGTAAGGGGAAGAAAATTTAAGGTGGAGGAAATAGCATATAAAAAAATCTGACATGAAAAGAACAGGTTATTTTTTAAAAAACTAAAAGTGATGTGGATAAAATTGGTGAGGGGAAACAGGAGGTTGACAGGAAAAAATTCAGAGAGGAGAGAAAGGGCAAGAACAGGGTCACAAAAGCCAACTTCAAAACTCGATTTTACTTGGGTTGCAGGGAGAAGTTACTGAAGGTTTTAAAGGACCAGAGTTATAAGATATGATGAATACTTTCTAAACAATTAGGCTTGTTACATTATGGAGAGCTGAGTATAAGAGATTAAGAGTAGAATTGAGAAGAAAGCAGTTAGATAAGTGTGTCTGCAGCCTAGCAGAGAAACTGTACATGAGATACACATTTGTGAGTCAACATTTAAATCATAAAGCAAAGCAAAGAACATAGATGAGAGAGAGAGAGAGAGAGAGAGAGAGAGAATGAAAGAAAGTGAAATTGTGTCTTAATAATTCAAGAAGAGTTCAACTTGTGAGAGGAAAAATCTGTAATATTCAATGTTCCTGAAACTACAAGGTAAAAGTGTTTCAAAACATTCAGGAGCATTACCTATGTCAAATGCTTCCAAGAGTTCTAGGAAGTTTATTTCCAAAGTATATTATTTGAAATTGGTAAAATGTAGGTAATTGTCAATCTTAGAAGAAAAATGCTTGACTTTTAGTGAAAAATGCCAGAAAGAATAATCAAAAGAAGTCATAGTATCAATGAAAAAAATGTATATTTTAAATTTTAATCATTATTAATTTGCTTATGAATTAGCAAATACTAGATGCTGGAGTAGAGTTGTACCAAACTTATAAAAATCAGGGAGAGAAAGTAAGAGAGTCAGGGAAGACTCAGTTGACCCTTGAATAACATGGGGGTTAAGAAATTCAGTCCCTGGGCAGACAAAAATCCATGTAAAACTTTTAACTCCCTGAAAACTTAGTTGTCCTTTAGTATATGTGAGAAAGGATTGGTTTCAGGATCCTACACGGATACCAAAACCCATGAATACTCAAGTTCTCTATATAAAATGGCATAGTTCAATGCATATAGTTGGCTGTCTGCATGTGTGGACTCCCAATAGTGAATATTTACTGTAATACTGTTCAAGAGTCAACTGTATTTAGAAGAGGTGATTGCTTAGAAAAGTCCCAAGAAATGAAAAGGAGGTAGTCAGCCATTTTTTACAGATGGAGCAATAATGGGACAAAGTGAAAGAAGAGGTTTAGATTATATTGCATTGAGGAGCTTTCACATAGCCCTCATTGATCAAGCTGTTGAAAAATGGAACTTATCACTTCCTCAGAACAGTATCTAAATTCATAAATTCAGTAAGTTCAGCTCTACATTCTTTACATATTCATCATAGGGAATTACAGAGGATTAAATCTCCATAGGAGTACTAGAGCAGAAAGTTAATTTACAAATTAACAAGCATCCTGGTTACAAATATTTAACTATATTTGATCTTCAACTTTTTGTGATTTTTGTGACCTTTTAAATTTACTTAGTTTTTCAAGTTCAAATCAAAGTATTTATCTTTTGCAAGTCATAGTTTGATTCATGTCATTTCAGTTCAATTTGCAGTCTAGCTATATAAATTTAAAGTATGCAATCATTTCAAATCCTATAACTTAAATCTCATACTAATTTTCTCTATAACTTTTTAGGTCCTTTATTTGAGAAGAATATTATTACTCTATTTGTGAGCTACTTCTATTACTTTTCTTAAAGGATCAGTGATAATAAGATGTCTAGGTACAATAAAGAGTGAATGATGTACTGAATTTTTAAGAGAACATAGCAGAAATATGGTCTCTAAGGAAAAACTGCACTCTTGGGAAAGTTTTTACTAGGTATTCTGGAGAAAATTTTACAGTTGTCACTGTCTTCAGTAACAGAAAGTATTTTCTAGGAACTTCTTTGTCTTGTAAATTCCAGAAACATCAGGATTAATTCATTGACTTTGACTCAGAACCCAATGAACTGAAAAGAGAAAGACTCATTTTCATTTCACTGCTCTGGAGAATAAGGCAGTTGGATAGAAAAGTCATACAACTTTATGACCTTATGTTGAGAAAGTAATATTAAGAAAGAATCCTGCCAGTAGTTTTATGATTCGGGATTCAGCATCTTTCATTCTCAATATAATACTGAAATATACCTTATTAAATTAGTTATTGTCAATGAAAAAAAGAAGCATATGGAAAATATAGGTAAAATAATCTTAATTAATTGCTTTTCTGTCCTTATAAAAAGCAAAGTTTAATAACAGCAAAAGAAAAAAAATTACCAATAACCATTGTACAGAAAATGTTTGCATTTCAGTAGTCAAATTCATTTCCTCTATTTTATACTCATATAGTTTAAATATACTATCTAATATTTAAATAATAAAAAAATGAAGACATTACACACTGTTATCTTTTAAAAATTCCTTCAGTTCTAAAAAATGTAGTAACTTTACATACATACTTATTGAACAAAGTGATGTTAAATAACAAGCAACTACTTTTAGGAAGCTGTCATTGCTTTGAAAATATAAAAAACATATTATTACTTTTAGTTAATAAACTTAATATTTGGTTATAACATAATTTGTATCAGTAAAGAGTATTTGAATATGGTTGCATGTACGAGGAGCTAAATATGAAGTCAGTCAGAGGAAAATAAACAATCTAAAAATCAAAGAGCTATTGAAAGCTACTATTTATTTTCCCAAGGAGCAAAATATACAAATCAAAAAACCAAAATTAGTTGATATATTAGTCTCTCTGGACTGCCACAGTGGAATATCATAGGTGGATGACTTATACAACTGAAATATATTTGTTCACAATTCCAAAGACTGGAAATTCAAGATCAGAGAATGGGTAGAGTTTATTTCTCATGAGAATTCTCTCTTTGGCTTGCAGTGGCAACTTTCTCATATGTTTTCACCTATCTAGTCTTTCCTCGTGTTTGTGTGTATGTGTGTGTGTGTTTGTGTGTGTTCCTCTTTTTTAAAGGAGACTAGTTCTATTGAATTAGAGTCTGGTCCTTAGGACCACATTTAACCTTAACTACCTCCTTTAAAGGCATTTATTGACAAATAATAATGCTAGAAGTTGTGTTTCAACTTAACTTTTTTTTGGTGGTGGGGGGTGGTGGTGGCACAATTTAGTACACAATATTTGGTAAATTTTTTTTATTTAATATTCCAGTGATGTTTTCAGTGTTCAATGGACAACAATAAATGAATAATTTTAGGATTAACAAATAAACTAAGCATTATATTCATTTGCTGCTTCAAAACTCAAATTTATGTCAACTTCATTTTTTTTTTTATTCATTGGATCTTTGGAAACAAACTGCAGCTTCTTGCTTAATAATATATATTGGATGTACTTAAATCTAATTTTTAAAGGATGTTTTGATCTTTATTTTCCTTCCCACTCCATTTTCTATCACTATATTTCAATTTATATGCATTATTCTAAAGAAAGACATAGAAAACAAATTTATTTAAATATATATTTTCTATTACTTGTGTCTCTAGCACCCCCCCTTTTAGTTGAACATGTAGAAAATGCATCCAGTTTATAGTCTTAATAAATTAATAAATTTTAAACTAGTTGTAGCTGCAATTGTTTTTCCTTCATCTTTCTAAGGATCTTAATTACGTAATCCATCCTAGTTTGTAGATCATGTTTTCTCCTTTATTTTTAGAATAACTTATAGTTGTATTTTTTTTGCTTTTCATTACTGTTTATTCAAAAAATTTTAATATAGTAGGAGAGGACATAAATAAAAAAAGAAAACTGATTATGGTCATGTGCTGTAAAAATATGACAGTGATACAGTCACAGTAAATTTCACAGGAGACAAAGAACTTGAGGAATTTTTTATGAAGACATTGTATTATAAGTTGAACTTATATAAAAAAGGATATTTTAATAGATAAATAAGTAGTTTATCAAAACATTCCATTTATTTTATTTTTTTAGGGATAACAGAAAAAAAGATACTTTGACAATAAAATTTTATTTATAACTGAGAAAATTTATATGCATGCTTTTACATATAAATTTTATATATAATATAATTAGATATATAAATTTTATATATTTTATACGCATATTATATATACATATTAAGAAAACCCATGAGGATTTCGCATAAAAATTATTTTGACGTACTTGTTTGTAGTGCTGTTTTCAACAGAAATCAAACTTGAAAATAACATTAAATAACACTAAACTATCTGCTTATTCTTTGATGAAATCGGTACTAGACTAGCTGTGACATGTGTACAACTATAAAGTTTGACAGAAGAAGTAAAATAACTATTCAGCTACTGAAAAACAAACAATATCAGACTATGATCTTTTGTACATGTAAACTGCTTACTTTTCTGCTTGGAATCAGTCACTCTTGGGACTACTACACAGGAGCCTAAGCAGAGAAACCTGGTTTTGCTGAGCTGTAGAGAAAGCCGTGGGGTTCAAGGTCATTGAGGTAGTTGACATTTTCAGGGCAGCATAATAAAGAAAAAGAAGCCGTGCAGAGAAAGAGCTCTAGAACTTTAAATAATTGTCCTCTGGAGTCTTGTCTCTAATACTAAGCTGTGTGTGTGTGCAAGACAAGAAGCCACAGACAGGCAAAGGACAACCACCACAGAACAAACAAAAACAGGGAACTACGATTTGAATGCCTGACAGTTATACAGGACTGTGAATATTTTAGTTTTATTTTATTTATTTTTTAATTTTTTTTAAAAATGCCTAGAACACCTGGTCTTCCTAGGTGGTCTCCCATCCAAATACTAACTAGGCCCAATCCTGTTTAGTTTCTGAGATCAGAAGCTTTCGGGCACGTTCAGGGTGGTATGGCAAGGTGGTATGGCCATAGACTGAATATTTTAGTTTTAAGCCAGAATGAATAGATGGGTTTTACTAACTCAAACATTTAGTAGTGATTTCAGAAATGCAACAACAACAACAAAAAAGAAAGTATGGTAAAAAGTCATGAAACAACCTAACATCCTCAAAATTTGTAAATTAACTACCTTACTTAAACAAATATTATTTAGAGGATGACAATATCGAGACATAATAAAATATGTCTACTATTCAATACAAAATTACTAGACACACAAAGAAATAGAAAATGTGACCCATAACTGAGAAAACAAACTTAGTCAACTAAAACAAACTATGAAGGGACAGATAATAAAATTAGTAGATAAGCTGTCTATATCGTCTATTACAAATATATTCAAATGTTTAAAGGAAAACAAAAAAAATTGATAATAGAAATGAGAGATATTAAAAATGACAAAATGAAATATTTAGTAAGCAAATAAAATATCTCAAAACTACTTAAAGCACAGAGAAAACAAAAGCACAAAATTATAAAGAAAAACACACTGTATTGTAGATAGTATTAAACAGATTAATATAAGTGTAGTTGAAGTATTTACAAAGATGGGAGAAAATTATAGCAGAAAAAAATTTAATATTTAATAATATTAAATATTATTTATATTATATTTAATATTAATATTAAATATTAAATATTTAATAAACCTGGCTTATTTAAGTTATATTAATAAATATATTATGCCTTTAGCATAAAGATTAGCAAAAAAGATCAATGAAACTCAATCAATAATCCAAAAATAGACCATAATTTTAACATCATTTGATTTTCAATCAAGGTAACCAAAGCAATGAGATAATATTGATATATATTTGGCAAAATACATACAGCTGGTCTCCTATGATCTGTGCATTTCATTTATATAAATAATTACTCATGTGGATGTGGTTCCATAGTGTAGCAGTTAGCATGTCTGCTTTACATGCAGAAGGTCCTGGGTTTACACTCCAGTGGGGCCACATTCCATGGTCTATGGCCATGCCACCTGAAGAAGTCTGATATCATCTGATCTCGGAAGCTAAGCAGGGTTGGGCCTGGTTATTACTTGGATGGGAGACCACCTAGAAAGACCAGGTGCTGTAAGCATAAATAATAATAAATAATAAAATAATAATAATAATTTCTCAAGTAACAACAAAAAAGCTATCTTGCCATCACCAAAATTTCTATTAAATACATTTCTACTGCTCATGAGTTAGAATTTTAAAATGTCATTTATTCACGTATATATAGAATTACCTTTGTCAATATTAGATGATAGATTATAGATGAGTAGGTAGGAAAATAGGAAGATGATAGATGAAAGATGATAGATAGATAGATAGATAGATAGATAGATAGATAGATAGATAGATAAGTGATAGATAAAATTGTTTAATGAGCAAATATTGACTCTGATGTATATATCACACAGTATAATTTGTTGTAAACTATTTTATATTTATTTTATTCCATACTGTGTATGTTCTTGGATCAATGGTTCTATTAAAGTTAATATTTTATTCTCTATTTCTCTGAACAAATTTGTGATGCCATAGGTGCAAAATACTATGAAGAAAACCTTCATAAAAACAATGAGAATATAAAATGATGTTACCATAGCCTAATTGTATTACTCAGTCTATGATTAGCTCTTTGTAGTTTTTAAGATACATCTAAAGAATTAAAAAGTAAAAGGCAAACTTTTATTTTTCTTATGAAGAAAGATTCCTAGAGCATAAATAAACTTACCTAGAAGAGTAAGATAACTTGCATACATTACACCAAAAGGGAAAAAAATAATTATGCAAAAAAATTCAGTAATACATATGAAATATAAAAGCAAATTAATATACTCAAGAAACATAAACTATTGCAAAATTTAAATTATTTTTCAAGATCCATGAAAAATATTAGAATTATTCCAAGGAAATTCACACACAATCTTATTTTATACATACAGAGATGAGATAATAAAAATAATATTATTTCAATTTTCATAGTTATTAAATTTTCTGCTTTCTAATTAATATTAACTACATTTAATTATTAGCTATATTAAGTATCCCTTTTAAAGTGTGAAGGCTTATTTATCTAATACCTTGGGTATATATAGAATTATTTACTCAGAGAAACAGTTATTGACATATAAATTCTACTAAATTATTTACTCAGAGAAACAGTATTGACATATAAATTCTACTGAACTGACATATAAATTTATTATGTTTTCCAGAAGTCATGGAAAACTGATCTGTTTAAAAAAATGGTACAGGTATAATATGTTAAAATATGTTAAGATAAGGGACACATACTTCATTGACATCGTTGTAAAAATTTTTTAAATGTAATTTTAAGAAATCAATATTGACTATGCAGACTATGCATACAGTCATGTTATATTTTATAAAGATTCTCATTAAATTTGAGGATTCACTTAAAGTATTACTGTATTCCAAATGATCGTTTTTTTTCCTGATTTATAAAATTAAATTGAACAAACCCCTGAATTTACTAATCTATTGCTAAAAAAAGTTACTGAATTTTTGTTACAAAAATATGATAAAACCCATGTAAAATTATGATTATTATAAGAACTGTATTGCTAAAATTATTTCATATAGTAATGTTCTATGTCATTTCTTTTATTTCATTCATATTAGACATAGTGTTTCAATTTTATATGTATTGGTAAACATTTGATGCTTGATTTTAATAATCACATTAAAATTATATCATTAAAACATCCTAATGTGTATAGGTATATATATATATATATATATATATATATATATATATATATATATATATTTCAACATTTGTAAATTTGATAGAATTGATATTATTTGTTCACTTTTTATAAATCTGAATAAAAAGTATTAACTACAAGAAAATATTATTATTTATTTTCCTGTCATAATCTGAGTCCTCACCAATCTGAAATTTTAGAAATTTATTTCCAAACAATGATTTATTAATGTGGTACAATTAAACAAGTAAACTGAATCAAACTAAAGCAAATAAAACAAAGGGGGAGGGGAGTACATATCATATTTTCCATGACCACATTATATCCAAGTTTCTTCTACTCTATGCTGTATGCTGCATTACTTTATCCTTTTCTCAGTGACCAAATGGAAGATTTGGAAAAGAGAACTGAAGTAGGTGACAGTAGAATCATTTTTTAGTGACAGAAGTTTCAGAAAGTAGTTAATTCTATGTTTGATGCTTTCCCTCAACTTTTTCATCCCTATGGTGTTATATCCAAAATGGCTATCTTCAAGTTCAAATGCTAGCGAATAGTGAGTTGACTCAAGGATTATAATTTGGAAACATCTTGATAGATCCTTTATTTTATAAATTTAAATATATTATGCATTATTTATTCTATTGAATATTATATTTCATTACTGTCTATTCAACTTGCACTATACTGGCAAATAATGGTTTAAAAAATAGTTATAAAATGACTTTCTGAATAGATAAAATAGCTGTAATAAAACACAACTCTTTAACATTACTCTAAAACTCTCTCAGTTCTTGTTATTCCTTTATGTGTTCTTCTCCTTCCTCGCTCTTTTCCTCTGGGAGCTGGTTATTAGCCACCATATTTGGAAGTTTAGGAGGCTGACAGGAGTATTTGACATTTCTGTTATAATTACAATCCTGGGTGTCACCAAAATTGATCTGACCATTGTTCCTCCATCCACAACCAAAAATCATTGAAATAAATGTTATCTGTCCTTCAAATAGTAGCTTCTTTTAATGTACTAAGTGACACAATTAAAATATGTCCCAAAGTAACTTGAGAGTAGAGGAAAGAGACATACAAACGGAATCGGGAAGATAAGAAACACAAAGGATATGGTGAGAACAACGGTACATTGGCAAGAAGCGTAACAGAATGTGTTGATTTTTATATGATTAGAGGCTAAGAGCAAGTCAGAGAGCCAGGACTAGACTAAAATTGCACTGTTGATAGATCATAAAACAGGGAGAGTTTATTACTTTGTAGACATTTATTGAACACATTTTACTCAAATATTACTCTATTATTAGATCCACATCAAATAGATTTTAGAAAAAAAGATTAAAATATGATTAAATGATGAACCACAATTATTTAAATTCCTCTAATTGCAAGCTGTACATAGTCAATTTGATGGTAAAGTATCTAGTTTATAATATTTTATGGTAAATTAATTTTTTTAAGTCCTAAATTTTTCAAGTAACATCAGAACATAGACTAAATGAGAGAGTACAAGTTTTTCTAAAACTAAAAAGTCTTCCTTTTCCTTGCTACTGTTAAGGTTGTTATTAACTTGTCAATGTAAGCAATGATTTAATGATTTCTTTCATATAAAATATTCCTGCCCTAAAACTATATGGTTCACTTTATTTTAAATTTTATATCTATAATTTAGAGCTGATTCCCAAAATAAAAATTCTATACATTTGCCCTTGGATTTCAAGTTTGTTTGCCTTTTGTTCAGTTTTTAAAATACATGTATAGTTTAAGAATGGTTCCTGCAAACAGTTGCTATATCTACATATAGCTGCATATTTCCAACTGTTTTATAAAGTATGTCTTTATTTTTTAATACACACACAAATGAATTCTTTATAACAGCAAAATTCACATGCTTTTACATAGCCACTACAAACTCTAAAATGAAAAGAGTTCCTTGCTGTGAAATGGAGACATAAAAATAGTGTTAACTGGGAGTTATTGTAAAAGCATTTTTCCTAAGCAATATATTCTTGCTATAATTACCTTTGCTACATCAACCAGACAAACTTAGAATTTCAATCTTTATGAGAAAAATAAAATAAAACATTAATCCTTATAAACTGGAAATAATAATAGAGGTAATTTACCCTTATAAAACATATACTGCAATCTAATTTCCTCTAGTGGGAAGACATGGGTAGGATAAAGACACTGAAGATAGATATTATTAAACTAAAACCAGACACAGAAGAATGAAAATAAGTTATTGTATTTAATTAATTAGAAATATAAAGAATATTAAAAATAACCTGTGAAATAAAGATGAAAATGTTAGAGTTGTTATTACTTTGCTTCCAAAACAGTTATTTCTGGAGTTGAAAATTAGATAAGAAATAGAAAATATGAACTAAGAATGCAACAAAAGAATTGGTCTATACATGTAATGCTGCAAATATCAAAAATGGTTCAAACAAAAAAATGGGAATACCAATTTTAGCTGCTCGATGGACTTGAAATTTAGAAAACTAATTATAAAAACCTTTCTAAAATATACCTAAAATTTGGGAATATATTACAAAAGACATTCTATTAAATGTATAGAAAAGAAAAGGTGCAAGAAAATTCCCTTTTGCAAAAAAAAAAAACAACAACAAATGTTTGAAACCAATGGTAACTAAGTACTCAAACGCCAGGGGCATTTGCCAATATCGGAAATCTTGAGCCTTGAGTTTAGATGCCAATGTTGAGAGAGGAGAAATGCATAAGTTTCACTGAGGTCACTTCAAAGAATAGTACCCTCATAAGAATGGTTATTATATTTTTAAATGTTGAAAATAATCAAAATAAAAATGATATATGTGACTAAAAATTATATGAAATTCAAATGTTAATACCTTAATATCATTAGCACATAGCTCCTCTCACTTGATAATGTATGGCCTGTGGCTGCTTTTATGCTCCAAAACCAGAGTTCTGAGAACCAAAACTGTGTACCCTATACCTGGTCTAAACACTAAGAATATAAAGGACACCTTATTGTCTAAATTAACATGAGTTGCTATTCCAGTCTCTTCATTAGCATACTTTTGCTCTTTCAGGGCCCTTCTGCCCAGGTAAATAGTTTGGTTGTTCATTACAGGATCTGACAGACACATCAGCTCTTCAATGGAAAGCAGCAACAGAGTTTGCACGTTGAGGCTGTTTGAGTTATTCACCTCAAATCCTCACCCCAATGTTTCCCTTGAGTCTGGAATGTTCTGTCATCCTTGTTCATTCTAATCGAATCAGTTAGAGGCCTACCATAAACAAAATTTTTTATTAGTTTCCCATTATCTTAAGGGGGTACATCCTTTATAGGTGCCTGAAACCACAGATAGTGCCCATCCATATACTTACTATGTTTTTTCTTAGACATACATACCTTTTCACTTAAAGGAAATTTTATAAATTATCTTCAGCATATCTGATTTGCCAGCATTACTACTCTTGCTCTTTGGGGCTATTATTAAGTAAAATAAGGGTTACTTGGACACAAGCACTGATCCTGTGACAGTAGATCTGATAACTGAGATGGCCATTGAGTGACTAATGTATGTGTAGCATACACAGTGTGGATTCACTGGACAAAGGGATGATTAGTGTCCCAGACAGAACAGAGTGGGACAGTGCGAGATTTTATCACACTACTCAGAATGGCTCGTGATTTAAAACTTATGAATTGCTTGTTTCTAAAATTTTTATTTAATATATTTAGATCATGGTTAACCATGGGTAACTGAAACTGTGAAAAGAGAAACTGTGGATAAAGGGACATTACTGAGTCAACAGATTCAGAACTTACTCCCCTCCATCTGAGATGCTGCCAAAGCATTGAGGAGGTGGCGTTTTCTCTCACTGTGGTAGGCAATAAACTCAGCTTTGCCTTGTCAACATTTCATGTTGGTAATATTTAGAGATATAGCTTTCAACAACTGAGTAGTTGCCATAAAGACCATATGGTCTAAAAAGCCTAAAAAAATGTAGTAGTTGTCCCTTTACAGAAAAAGTTTGTCAACTTCTGTTCTATAAGAATAATATTAGTTCCACTGTAATCAAAATATCCAACTGAATCTCTTTTCAATGGTGTATGATTGGATTATTTACATTAGACTTCTGTTATCCCTTCCTTGTGATTTCCAAAATAATTTCTGATAAGGTGGTGGAGAGTAGGGGGATATATCTATACATAAAGGAGAACCTTTAAATCTGATGTTTTAAAAACTGAGTAGTCACCTGGATTTTATTTAGTGGATGTTCCCCTCATATCTTCCTGTATGCTGAATTTTTAGTAAATTGGCAAACATCATATTTCTAAGAATTCTGAGTGTGATATCATTTCTATCTTAATGTGATGTAGTCTTAGCGAGATTTGAAGCAACATGATGTTCGAATGGATTAAAGAACAAGGATGGAGTTTCCACATAGAAGATGACATCTTACTATCATCTTCTATCTATGGGAATATATGAAGACCACTCAGATGACAAAAATAGGCTATTTATTCAGAGCTGGCTATAGCAAGAGAGTCAGCTACCATCGCTTGCATTTGGCAGAGACTCAAAGACTATCAGAGGAGCATAAAAGCTTTATAGTAGCAAAAAGGGAAGGCTTCAGTATGCCCTGATTGGAAGTTGTTGGCAAGGAGAATTTGGATTTGGGTTAATTAGAAGCAAGGCATCTTATATGATTGGTTTGGAGAACATATTTCACTTTCTCTGGATAGGCTCTGAGTTGGAAGTGAGGACAAACAATAAGGAAGCTTGTGAGTATTGTACACATTCAAACTGCTCTGGGCCAATTGCTGCAGGGTGTAGTTTGGCTCCCTGTACTGGTTGCTACAGAGATTGTAGGTCAGAGTTCTATTTTTATATGTGTTCTGGCCAATGTCCATTTGTATATTCAAAGTCTCACTGCTCTTTTTCTCTTCTACACTGAAAAGGAATTCCATAGCAAATTTGACACTAAACTGTTCCAATTTCTTCAAAAATTTTATCATTCAAGGATGATCACAGACTGTACCTGTGGGTTTGCTGCTGAGCTGTTCTTAATTTTCCCACTCATAAAAAAAAAAAAGATGCATTTTCTTTTTTTCTGTACACCTTATTTACATCAATCTCTAATATCATTAGAGGAGTTGCAGGCTCTTATTCCTCCTCTCGATCACATAGGGAAATTATAGCTACTGAGAAAACAAAATAAATAAATACTATCCTTCAGAACACAGACTAGACCAATATACCACAGTAAAACACAGATTGTACTACTATTCCTAAAAACACCTTTGTACCATTCCTGATATGTTTTTATGTTTTCTTTCCTTTAAGAAGCAAGGAAATTATCTATCAAATTACAGTAATGTGAAATTAAGCTCTCAAAATTATTTTTACTTTACACAGAAATTTTGAGAAAGTGTGTTGTAGAAGTTATGGTCGTTGGTTGCTATCTACTCTTTAAGTAGCAAAAAAATTTTCACAGGGCAAGTCCATTACTGAATTCTGTAATGGCTGAATTCTGTGTTGAAAACAAATTATGGTAACTCTCTTTCCTCAGATTAATTTAGATACTGAGGGATCATTTGGGTAATAATAATAATAATAATAATGCTTTTAGTCTAGCAGGAGGCATTAAAAAATGCTACATTGAAATATATAATAATAAGAAGCTATTTCCACTTCTAAAGGCACATTCAGTTTTACAAAACAAGTTTGATAATAAAAATGAAAATATTTAAAACATTTTAATTTATTGGATGAAAAAATATATACAGGGATTTCAGAGTATTAAGCAAAGTCTTTTTGGAAAAAAATCCCTTCAAATAAACAAAATATTTATGGCACAAATATGAAATATGATAAATCTGTAGTTGACTATTTTCACTAGATATTTTTTGTTTATATGTATTTTAAAAATTAAAAGATGACATTTGAAGTCAATATAAAACTAAAATTTATGCAAATTTGTTCATACAAAATAGTTATTCTAGTTTTTATATCTGTATTTTAAGTTGCAAAAGAGAAATCTGGAGATAAGTAGCTAATGACCAATTGATGTTAATTGGCCTGGGGTCAATGTGGGCAATCAGATTATAATAATTGAAAAAAAAACCATCTATTGGATTGCAAATTGGAATTTATACAAACAGCATATTTCATTTCATTAAAATTTAAATTTATTTAAAACAAAGTTGAAATGTCATACAAATGTGATACAAAATATAGCATTACATTTTAATTAGGTAAATAGTTATTTTGTATGAAGTGTTTCTAGTAGAACCAAGATAATCTGAAATTGCATTTGCTCTATTGAAGAGTTTCCATACGAATTTTCTAGGAGTCATTAAAAAATGTAGTATCTGTCACACATGCATCCATTTAAAAAAAATCACTGCCAATGAAGATCATTTTTACACATTTCTTTTGTGAAATATGAATTGTGTAGCATTAATATACAAGTATTTATAAAAATTCAAAGGCTTTTGAGAAATTGGATAGCTATACTGTACTTAACTATAATTAAAATAAAGATATGTATAAAATACAGTTATATAGTATATACTCTGTGTATGTAGGGGGATAGCTTTGGATTTTTAACAAGGAGTCAAAAGTCAATTTTGGGCAAAACTTCAGGTACTTGTTTATAAATACATAGTTCTTTGCTAATCATATGGCATTCAAAATATATTTGTATATTCTTGGTTCCCCTGAAGGAAATTTTTAAAACAAGAATAGAATTAAGTCAAGATTAAAGTAATTGGGAGTATAATTGGTCTTTACATACTTTAACCTTCGGCATCACAATGTATTGCTCGCTATATTAAGTTGAGAATGTCGTATATAAGAAACAAAGAAAAACATGTAGTTTCAAAACTGGAGTAAGATATAGTACAAAGTTTGGAAGTTCTGGAGAGATTTTAACATCATTAACACCAAAAAATTAGCTATAAAATGATACATGAATTCTAGATCAATAGATATAGGAACTGGTTTATTCATCTAGAAAAAAATATGTATGGATCTTGTTCTTATAAGTATGTATTAAGTCATCATAGACAGACTGGTTATCTTAAGTAATTTTGAAAATTAAGTTGTTTCTATAATTTCAAGGTAGAGAAAATTTTGTTCTGTGTCTGACACTTTTCTTCAAGAAAACTAGAAAAGGCAAGCCTCTATCATCTGGGAATTTAAAACTATAAACATTTAAAATGCCTATGACCTCAAGTTAAAAGTCAAACAGAATTAATTGACCAAATTATCCAGCATATTTACACAGATTAAAAACAAATAACTAGAGTATAAATTATTCAAATGCAGTATAAATAAATAAATAAATAAATAAATAAATAAACAAACAGAAAATTGTGAACTTTATTCAATAATTGCATTGTTTGATTCAATATCCTATTTTTTACTATTTTGACTCATTGAAAGTACTTTTTTTAGGAAGCTCTATTTTTAATATAAAGCAAAAGTAGGAATATTTATATGTAAGAATTTTTACGCACACAGTACTATTGGAACTGGATTCACAATACCATTATAAGTGCATTAATTTTGAATATATTAATTAAAATTATATATTTTCTGTTTTTGTTTACAGAAATGTTCTGGTAATAATAACATTTATAGAATGTATCTAGTGCATAGATTCTGGTCTTTAATCCTATTTTTCCACTAGAAGGAACCAGAGTCCTTTTAAATAAAAGATGGCTAATTCAGTCTCTGGTTTTGAAAGGTAAAAGGTAAGCCTATCATATTTTGTTGTATCATCAATCAGTAAAACTTTCAAAGATTAATGAGGTCATGTGAAAGAACACAGGAGTCAATAAAAAGGGGGCTCCCACTGGCCAGAGTTGAGACAATCTGAGCATCCAAAGAAGATTACTGAGAGAAGTTGATTGACATAAAATATATCTGAGAAATTATAAGTACATACAAACACACACATAAGTTTGTTTAAAAAAAGTTAAAATCTTTTCAAAGAATGTAACTAAATTGAATATATATCTATTGAGTTATTCAATAATTCTAATATACTAAGCTCATTTATTGTATCAATGCTGAGAAACTAAATATAATTACCCAGGCGTTTCTAGAGTTAAGAAATATTTAATAGCATGACCTAATATGTGGTAATCTCAAATCAATAAAAAATATGAAAACTTTAATTGGATATCATTTTGTTTTGTTAAGAGTTACGTGATCTTAGTAATGAGAAAGCAGACAGTTTTTCACCAATTCTAAAAGTTTTAAAAATTATATTTTCTTAGAATCTTATGTAGAATCTCAAATTCTATAGTTAAAAGACTACTTATTTTAGGAACTAATCAATGTGGTCAGGAAACAATATTTTATTAGATAATGAGGTAATGTTTATAACTTGAATCTAGGATAATGGTTTAAAGCAGTCATTCTCTATTGAACTTAGAGAATTAACAGTAACAACAAAAATAAGGTTTAATGGATCCCATCTTTTTCACAGACTAGAATGTAAGCTGCTTTCCTATTAGTAGTAAGTAGTTAATTGCGAAGAAGAAGAAGAAGAAGAAGAAGAAGAAGAAGAAGAAGAAGAAGAAGAAGAAGAAGAAGAAGAAGAAGAAGAAGGAGAAGAAGAAGGAGAAGAAGAAGAAGAAGAAATAGGAAAGCAGGCTGCATATAGCTAAAGGACTCTCCAGTTGTCAGAATGAATGTAGGCTGCAGATACAAAGATAAGGAGGGACAAGCCTCTTGAAGGTTTAAAAACATTTCAGGCTATTATCACCCAATAGCTAATATCACAGTGGCTCTCTTCATTGAATACTTCCTTAAATGTGAGCTGCTAGGCTGCCAACACTGAAGGAGATTCATTGACATAAAAAATTATGGAGAAAGAACTGCCTGAAACAACCACATCAAAACTGCCATCAAAATAAGGTGAGCCTGCTGCTTCTGCAAATCACAGAGGGCACGTTAATCCCTGAAAGCCTGAAGGAAACAGTATTTTTCACAGCTTTGTGGCAGCTAAACTGGAAAGTAAAAGAGGTATACCTCATAGCATTTACAACTAACTAATGAAAGCTATAACACAGTCTGTGAAAAACCACCTGGACACATATCTTTAGGATTAGAGTTATAAACTGACAAATAACTGGGCTGTTATTCACTGTAGCATGCATTTGTCCTTGCATTGCTTAGGACTGCCATTTGCTGTATCTGGTAGAAAGATTTCTTTTTCTACCAATTACCTTTTCTACCTCCTTCAGTTGTCTCTTACAGTAATGGTGAACAATCACAATCCTTGGACAGGCATTATTATGGCCATATATATGTGTGTGTGTGTGTGTGTGTGTGTGTGTGTGTGTGTGTGTGTGTGTGTGTATGTAGAGTTGTAAATTTGTGGATTTGCATATATATATACACACATGAGAGAAATAATGAGGAAAAGCAGTAACCTCCCAAACCAAAATTTCTTTATGCATTCAAATATAACCACTGGAAAAGAGCAAGCAAAATTTAATACTTTATCCCATCAATATCATTTTATCTGAACTATTTTGAACAGATACCATAGCACTTTTTTTCAAAATATATCTGCATTTATTTTCAGATATATGTTTACTTGATCTCTAAATTTGTATTAAATTGTTTTTCAAATAAACGTTATAAGTTTGTTTACCTGTGAATGCCCCCCAAATCTGGGAAGCTGAAGTGTGTGCAGTGGCAGGATGAGCAGAGGTGAAAATCTTAGGTTGTATTCATGAAGCAAAGAGAACCCATAAAACTAGTGTGTTAAAAACCAAGATGAAGTAGATGGCTGACTCTGGCTAATGGGTGTTCATTCCTCTCATTTTTTTTCCCAGAGGCAAAATTTTGGGAAACAACTAGAATCATATTCTTAAAATTTTTTTTTTAAATAACTGTCAACATGTAGTCTTGTTTCCACAACAATCCTCAATACAGATACCTCAATATTCTCATAAACACTCATAAAAAATGGGCTCAGAATCTAAAAGTAGACAACATACAAGAAAAGAATCCACCATAAGCAAAAGTTAGCAGGGAGAAATAGACTTCAAAGAACTTCATATATTAAAATTAGAATGACTTAAGATGCAGATTAGATGCATAAGAAGAAAGAATAATTGAAGTGAAGATTTAATGGAGATGCTTATTGTTATTTTATATTTAAAATAAACTACATTTTAACAAAAGTTGAGATTTATTGGTTAAATATATCCACCACTGTGAAAATATATTTGTTTGGGGCCAATCAAACAAACAATCTTTAAAGTCAGATATACTTAAGCAATTAAATTCTTAACTTCTCTAACCCTCAGATTTATTTATTGTGGGGAGCCATTCTTGTTGAATGCCCTACAGACAGGGTTAAAGTTGCCTGCAAGCTAGAAGTTTGCAGAGCAGGTGGGCTCGAAGGAAGTTTGGCTTAATGGATAGTTTTTTGCAGAATGAGGAAGTTTGGTTTAATGGATAGTTTTTTGCAGAATGAGGAAGTTTGGCTTAATGGATAGTTTGTTGCAGAAGAAGGAAGTTTGGCTTAATGGAAATAGTTGAACGTTCCTTGCCCCAAGGAATAAGACAGGGAAAACAGGAACAAGGATGTTTTGAGAGAACTTATGTAAAGGTCAGCAACTGTTTGTATATTTGTGGGTGTTGCTTCTCATGCACATCCTAGAGTAAAAATATGCTGTGCTAAATAAACTCGGCACTCAGTATTCACTGTTAGCCCTCCCAACTCTATCTTCTATCTCTCTCTCTTTCTTTTTTCTCAGTCCTCACTCTGCCTCTTGGGAACTGTTTGATCTTAGCCAGCTGGCTCTGGCAATTTGTAAAAAAAAAAAAAAAAAAAAAAAAAAAAAAAAAAAAAAAAAAAAAAAAAAAAAAAAAAAAAAAAGGAATAAGAGCCTGACATACTTCTTCATGGGATAATTAATGATCTAAGATAAAAAATTTGTTAATGAAATCATTTGTCCACAGCCTACTCATAAGAAATGTAAGCTACTCTACCATAAACTGCAATAAACAAATTGTCTTTAAACTTGAAAGTCACAATTTATATTGCCTATATATATTATTTTACATAACATTAAATTTGACTTTAAGAGTAATAGAACTCATCATGGAGCATTTGATTTGTCTAAATATACTCAAAGTACATTTTGAGAAATAAACTTTTAAATAGTAGTCAGAAAGAAGCACTAATTAAATTTGGTGTTTATCTTCTACTTAAAACTTATATTTTTATGTAAAGACAAACACTTTTCTAACAATTTGAAATATTCTTTCTCCATGTACCTTAATGTTCTCATAGTAAATATTTCAAAAATAGATTTTAATAGCTACAGAGTATTCTGCTATTATCAATATTTATTTGCCCAGTAGCCAATTATTAGACTTCTGGATTACTAATGTTTCAATATTCAATAATGATTCAGAATGTCTTTTATATGTAAATGTACAAACATTTATAAGTATTTGTTAGGAAAAATTTCTAATAAGAAGAGTGTCGTCCCAAAGGATATAAACAATTTATAAAGATATGAATACAAGTTGTCTGATTTCACTCTTAAATTTTGGACCACTTTATATTTCAAACATGGTATAAAGATTTTTATTTTTCTGTACCCATTCCAAGACTGAAAATTATTTTTGAATATTTGATAGGCAATGTCTTTTCAATTTAACATAATGAAACTCAAAGGTGTACTCTATTGTTTATTATAGCAGTTAGTAAAACCTGAATAAAATATTTTTAGACTCATAAGTGTTTAATTCACAGTAATTATTTGATAAATATATATTGAGCAAATGCCAAAGCTTCAAAGACATAATACATAAATTGTTGCATCTCTTAATAACCCTTAATCTCTTCAAAATGAATTGCTGAATAACATAGATTAATATAAATTAAACTCTCCTGGCATTAATATTATTGTATTTCAAATTTACTATTATCAAGAAAGTATTTATAAAATAATTAAGAAAAGCTTTCATCTTGTTATATATTGGTTATTTTTGTAAGATAATTTGTTAATATGTTATAAATCTTTGATGTATTTTGGCTTCCATCTTTATAACTTACATAATAAAGATTCAAGAATATTCTTTGAGATATAGGAATAAAGCATACTTTAAAATTCTGTTTCCATTTTAACTTCTATAAAATAGCATGAAGACCTGAAAGAGATTCTTTTAAGTTGAGTAAACATTTGTTATATTCTGAAATCATATGAGTTTTATTTACAGAAAAACAAAATGCTAAGGAAGCCTAAGACAGTTTTCCTTACATTTTACATTTCAGTGCTGTTCCCAACAAAGGAGAAAATCCTCAACATATTTTCTCACACAGGAAGCAAATTAGACTAGTAATATACTAGAATATGAATAAAATATTGCAATATAGATTGAAATCCATTAATTTAATCACATATGCTACACATTTTTGAGTCTATTATATAGAGGTTGTTCATATTCTCTCTGCAGTGAGTTTTGTTAGTTATCATTTTAAGATTCATCCAATGGTCTTCTTCATAGAGCCACAAAGACAAGACAAAAAGAGGGCAAAAGGTAGCAACCCAGTCCATAAGTTCTACCGCTGCCAGAGTAACTTGATAGCTTCTCAGTGTCTTACTTGTAGGTATAATTAGTCAGTTAATTATTGCAGAGATGCAAGGAATGCCAACAATGGGAAAGTTAGATTTTAGAGAAAAACATGAAAAGGTCAAAGGTAATACCTAAGAAAAAAAACATCATAAAAGCACTGTTGTTAGTTTTACTGTTTTCAATTTCTGCAAACTCACTCTTTGATATATCAATATTTTTAAAATGTTAGAATTATGGACATAAATATTTCTTTAAAATATTATTCGCATTTTGAGCATCTTTGCGAATATGGACATAATACTTCACTAATCTCTCCAACTTATGTTTATGAACATAACTTTCCTACACAAATTTGCTGGACATGTAGCATGTGCTACCATACTGAGTATTGTAGAATTTCAGGCAGGGACTGTCCATACTGCTTAAATTCTAACATTTTTTTAAAGCACACAATTCAATATTCATTAATTACCATTCACTGCAACTACTATTTTGCACTTTTACAAATGTTAATATATTAATAATCCATAATATAGAAAGATAATCTTATCTTCCTATATTACTGGGCAATATCCTGTTCACTTTTAGAGAGAACTTGATTGACTCATGGTGAAAGAATAATGCTGAATTGTCCTGGTTCTTAGAAAAATTTATATTAATTTACATTATTTTATAATATAATTTATATTAATTTATATTAATATAGGTGCACTATATTTTTTCCAATTTTATGTAAAGACTCTGCTTTCTTAGAATTCCTTTGGTGATGTAAAGTCAGATGAACTTATTCTTGCCAGAAGTAAGATGTTTGAAAGCCAATAATTAGCCAGACTATAATTTTTACCTAATTCACAAAAAAATAGTGGAAATAATGTTATAAACTTTGAACTATATAATTAAGATGAGGTGACTAAGAATAAATGAGAGTGTTTTAAAAAATTTATTCAAAAATTGACATATAAATATTTTTTTTTGTATTGAATGTAGCTTTATTGGGACTAATGTATGGCATAGCAGAATGCCTATCAGACATAAATAAATATATCAAGAAAAAACATGCTTATATTAAAGTTAGAGTTTCTTATATTTTTAATATTTTACAAGAATTTTTTTAAAATGGCACCAAAACTAAACTCAGTATTAGAACCAACCAGACATGATAATATTAGATCAGCAGGGGATCAGTCATGAGGAAGTCAGTCTACTAAAGCTCTTTCAAGATGCAGAAGACATACTTAAGAAATGCCCATAGATTACACCATAACCTTTTTGGCTTTTATCTCAATAAGAGAAGAATTCTGCTAGTCAACAAATATTTCTAATTAAGGTCAAAGACTATTCTTTTCTGAATTTTGATTAAAAAATCAAATACAACGTGTGTATGGTACAGAAAAAAAAAAGTGGGCTTCTCAAATATGGTAAGATCTTCTCTTGCACAGACTGTATGACCAGCTACCATATATGCACATTAGAGATTCTGGAACCTAAATAAAGCCATTGAGAGGATGACTTACAAACTGAAACTAAGTAGATCCATTTTTAAAAACTCTATTAAAAATATTTTTTCCTATGCCAATCATATCTATAAATGATTATATTCTTCTAAAATGTTTTACTCCTAGTATGGATGAGAATGGGGTGGAGGGGTTTAAATGTGTTCTATGGTCCTATCATTTCAGATGCTTTCATACAAAAAGAAATCCAGAGGAAGAGAGGAGGTTCTTACCACAGTTCAACTGATAAAATGGTAAATTGAAGGAGAAGGCTCTCGACTCTCAAAAGCAAGCATGAGTGACAAAAAACACATCCATTAGTAGATTTTGGAAATGTTGGGAAGAAGATAGAGGGTGAATCACAGTAGAGACTGACTTTCTTAATTGGCAAATAGCTTCAAATGTGATCATGATAAATATATACTAGGTTGCTAATCTATGAGGATGAGGATCTGAGAACCAAATTTTGAATCATCAGGAGCATTATTAGGATAGGTGATCTTACAATACTATAATCACCTGAAATTGTTAGCATTTCTTTAAATGTGTCTAATACATGCACTAAGAAAATTCACTTTTGTATTACTCAATTATTCTTATTACAGAAATGAGTAATGTGTTATTTTATATAGATGTACCACAGGATTGGTACTGAACACATTACATGATAGCTAAATCTCACAATGTAAAATAAACTTAAATTTTGATTAAATTTTGACTCCTGTTTTCACACACAAAAATATAGTAATATAGGTTACGATTTAGTTCATCCACTTATGTAATTATCAAATATACATTTTATTATGAAATAGTTAGAGTAATATATATTCTTTTAAAATTTATTGTATTTATATATAACTAATTTTGCAAACAGGAGTTTATCATTTACTCAATGACAAATTCTCACATTTAAATTGAAGATAATTTTATTATCAGCATTCAAGCTCAAAGTCATCGATAAATGTAAGAAAATTCTAGAACAAAAAGAATGTATTTAAATTAGTCAAAGACCCATATTCTTTAATTGCAGAAAATAGAGTATCTCTCTTAAATTCTAACACTTAAATATTTATAAGTTCCACAGACTGTTGTGATAAAGAAGGGGTTATTCTTTCTTTTCCACCCCAAATGGAGATAATTTGATTCAGAATACAGAATAATGTTTCTGTGCATTCCTTTAACCATTGACATATTTTCTCAATCCCAAAACTAAGACCTAGCAGTTCTACAGATAATATTCATCACTGTCAAGCTCTTGTCCAAACTACCATTTTTTTTTTCAAGCAGAATATACAACTTCTTTGATGATAAACTTGAACAAAATGGTCCCTCCTATGAGTCTCTAAGTTTATAGTTCATGATGCTCAGTATTTAAATCACTTGCAATTTAAACACCAATCAAATTAAAGAGCACTGAACTGGATTTGGTGTCATCAAACACAGGATCTCAGCACTTTTAAGAACACAAGGCTTTCTTGGAATCAGACCCTGAATAAGTAATCAACTTATATTTTAAACCTATACAACACAAAACTTTGTTATATTCCTTTTCCAGGTTAATTAGGTTCCTTGCATAACTGTCAACCTGACTTGGGCAACCCTACCTCTTCTCTTTCATGTTGGACCCCATCTATAAATAAAAGTGAATTTTGCCATTTTTGTTACAACAAAAGAGACATCCAAACATTTAATCTATAACTGGGCAACTTTTTGATAAAGCATCAAACTAAAGTTTATATGGAAACATGAGTTTAATCTTCTGAGACAGATCATAATATTTAAATCCATAGCAGTACACATAATTTTGCAAAAGGTGTTAACAATAGACTTCACCACCATAAAAGATTATATTTCCAATAAAATAAAAATGACTCTATTTGTGTCAATATCTCCAACAGCCTTCATTATCTATTTATTTAACTGAAGTAATCTTTAGCAGAATCCAATATTATCCATTTAGAATCATGTTTAGCTGCAGAGAAAACAAAGAACACTATGAAAAGCTGCACTTTCCTTATATAGCAGTTATATCTATTATGTCTCACCAACATGTTGTTAAAATTTCTATTCACAAACCAATTATTTTTTATTCCCTTGAAAATTCTTTCACAAAAATGGAGTTAGTCTCTCTTACACATCAGGCATAACTCTAGGTACTTAATTACAATGATGAACAAAACAGACATTATCCAAGCTTATCTTTGAGCTGTAGTCCACAGACTCAGTATTTCCCTGGCACAAATTAAATTATTAAAGAATTCTGAGAACCACATGATTTATTTCTGCATATATCAGTAACAGAGGTGATTCTTTTTCTCCTCTGACTTTGGCCGAGTGTCACAGTTTCTGTGACATCTGGATTCTCCTCTGGTAATCAGCTCTTGTATATGATTGATGGATTCATCAGGCTGTTGTTGCTGCTTTCTTGCTGGCTCAACTTCTCTCCACATTCTTTTCTATTCCACTGATCACATGTAGGAGGCCCTTACCATATGTCTCTACAGCAGAGTAGGTTGCAGTTTTTAACCAGCCTTTACTGAATATTTATGAATAACAGATGGACATTATAACTAAACTTCTAGAATTGTCTCTTTTCAGAACTTAAAGACCTAGTGTGTTGAGTACAGCTCTTGAAGAAGCCATTTACAGCAGAACCAAACTCATGTCTACCACAAGGAGAATAAAAAGAAAATGTCTAGACTTATATTTAGGCCAAATTACCAGAAGTCCCCAGAAGAGAATTTATTACCTACATCCAGTACTCTAAGATAGACCTCACTAAGCTCATTTTCTATGCCAAGAGTGGCTCCTTCTCAGAAGAGTCTTCTTTCCTTTACCACAACCCTCAGTGATGTCATATTCCCTCTGGATAACATAGAACACTTATACTACAATGCAAGAACCCAAATCAGACTCTTTTACAATATTCAGTCATAAATAAAATCTTATGTATAATTGAAAGTCTAGTCTAGTTTCTTAATATTTTGCTGTCTTTTACTTGAAGTAGATGTTTTCATTTCATATTCTTTCTGTAATCATTTTTAGCTCATATCTTGTACTCACTTGTTCAACAAAGAACACCAGCAGTAAAATAAAAACCGTCAATAATTTTAGGAAAAATTAAATACAAATTTACTTAGGGTAAAGAAACAGTCATTCCTCAATCCCAATCTCTCCTTTTGAAAATATAATTTTTTTAAATTTCAGTCATCTATGTATATACAATCCTATATAATAATTTATATTACAAAATAAGATTTTTAGCTTCTCAGATATCTATCTATATCTATATCTATATCTATCTATATCTATATCTATATCTATCTATATCTATCTATATCTATCTATCTATCTATATCTATATCTATAGATATATATAGATATAAAAATCAGGCTATTTTTGTCTTTTTCAAAGTATGATTGTGAAATCTCCCTATACTTTTTTCCCCTTAGAATAAAAAAAAAAGAAAAAGAGAATAAAAAATGAGTATAAAACACTTAATCTTATTATGTGAAGAAGTCTTTAGTTATTTAAAATAATATCTGCCTACTTTTAAAATCATTCTCATGGTTAGTATGAGCCAAAATGTTCTGTTTTACTTATTAATTTGAAAATATCAGATCTGCTTGGGGTATCCATTATTAATATGATATGAGTGTTTCCAATACATCTTTCCTTCATCTGAAAATGAAAATTTTATTTTGGAATGCTCAATACTTCTCAAATCTGCTTCCTACTAATGCCCTCCTTTCAGTGGAATTTCTTATGTGCTAAAACTAGTTACTGTAAAGTTTGTAACATAAAACAAAGTGTAAGGAGAGATTAATAGGAGAACAAGTAATAAGAGAAGGTATAACTTATTTTTAAATTATTTGTTTTCATACTATGCATTTTATATTGATAGTCTAGACCTCATGGTCTAGACTCTACAAACATTTCTCATATAGATAATTTATAAATCATTTTAAATTTGGAACCATAGTGTCTTTACAAGATTGAACCTGACACATTCATCACATATGGATAAACAAGGCTTTCAAGTTTCAACAAATTCATCTGGTTCCACTTTTAAAATAATGACATTTCTAGAACTAAAATCCATGTCTTTCTCTAGATTCAGTTTATGACTCTAATATATCATGCTTATTTAATAATCATTTTTCAATTAATTGTATTTAATAACATATTTGCATAGACTTTATCAACCATTAAAAAGAATGGTTGAAAGAATATAAAACATTCGATTATTTCTTTTAAATTTCATGACACTCGACAGCGTGTCCTTTAAATTCTTTTCTCAGATTCCTTACTCTCAATGAACTTTTTTCTTGAAAAGTAAATCCTGGTATGACAGAAAAGCTAACTTCTATGCATCTCACTCTTTCTAGCCAAGACACAGGAGAAACACTGATGATGTTGCCTGGAGCCTTGCCTTCAGCATAGTTCTCAACCGAAAAGAAATGTGGAGATCTGCTTTCCTCTTTTGAGCCTAAAGAGGTTAATTCTTACTATGTCTTTGTGGTGTCCACTGTTGGTGCCTCTACTGGTGGGAGCTGCCTCGCAGGAAAAAACACCACCTCCTTCCCCATCCACTTTCATCTCTGCCACAAAGAGTATGTCACCTTCCCCCCAAGAGAACATGGCTAAGGAAATGAAGGAGGTAGAAAAGCTGATCCCCTTGCCTCAGGTAAGACCAGCCCTGTGGTACAATTTGTGCTCTTGGGCTTTTCTGGGATCAGACTGAAACGAGGCTCCATCTGTGCAAATTCTCATATCAAATAAATAAAAAATATCCCATCACAGGCTTTGTTCCTACAGAAGTTGTACTAAGACAGTATTCTTTCAAAAAAAAAAATTACACATAAAGGTATATGTTTTACTTCCTTTTAAAATGATTGCTGCATTAAAAATAATTATTTTAAATAATAATTTATTAATACTATTATTATGAATTATTATTAACTCACTTTTGACAAGGTAAATGTGTGTAGATTTTTTCATAATTTAGCCTAGATTATATTAATATTTTATACACAAAAAAGTTATGTTTTTAAATTTTCTTTTATTAAAACAAATTTTTTTTTTATAGCAGGCAAGGCACATATTGGAGATAATATTCTGACTTAACAAAATCATTTCACATTGTTGTGGTCAGAATCCAGATTTCCAAAAACCTGACCCACCATCATTTTGTTTATAAATTAGAATCTGGCAAATATTTACTAAATGACAGGCTAAGTGCCCAGCACATTAGAAATGATCCCTGTTTATTGAAAGAAAAGTATATAATCAGTCTATAGGTATGTAGATTATGATGCTCTCAGGCTATCTATCATTAAAACAAAGGAAAGTACCCAAATCAGTTTGCTTTTTTTTTTTCTTAAGAATTGCTTCAACAATCAACCTACTTTGATTTCTTTCTTTGTTAGTTTAATTTACTCAACTACAAAATACAATGTTATTTTTGCCTTTATTCACCTTTATCTGAAGTAATTCTTTTCTGCAGGCATTCATTCAACCAATATTAGCTAACAGGCTATTGTATACCACTGACTGCTAGATATTGAGGACACAGTGTTGAATATGGTTCACTCTAAAATAGAGTATCAAAAGAATCACTCATAATATTATGGACAAGCCATTTCTGATAGGTACACACAGAGAAAATTTTCTTTCACTGTCTTTGTGTAGGAGAATCAAGTAGATAATTGGATCTTCATTTTTGAAAACCTAAAGAATGTGTGACAAGCCATCTCCCACAGAGTCACCATCTCAAATGTCCTTCCATCTCCAAGGCAACCAGATGTTTTTCTGTAATTTAAATAACTTTTTCAGCATAGATTCATTATATCTTCGCCAAACAACTTTGAATATGAAACTAATCCCTTTAATGGGCTTATGCATTGTATTCCTCATGTAATATCTTTTTTGCATTTGAATACAATCTTTCATTTTATTTGACTAATTGTTTATAAGATGTTCACTTAATCTTTTATGTACTTATTTTTCACATATTTCCCATGTTGCTTTTTATTAACCAAGGAAAGCTTTTAGATGTTTTTGTATTTCTACTTATTTTCAGATAATGTTATCCTTTGATGTCTTTCAGAGAGTAATGAATGCATGAGTAGCAGCAAAGTGTTCAATGAGAGATGACTGTGTCTAAAAAGGTTTACTTTTACTTTCTAAGGGTGCTGATTGATGAGAAGATGAAACATAGCTTATTCCTTCAAATAAAAACCAACATTTCTGAGATTATCATCCTCTTAGACTATTTGACATTTTTCAATGTATTCTCTTTCAACAGTTTTTAAATTTTCTGTTCTCTGTGTTCTGACGTTGAAAACAAGTGTAGACAAATATAGTATATAAATATATAATTTCTAATCTCCTTTATTAAGTTTGGTAGAGGTTCTTTTCTTTTTTTTTTTTTTACTGAGTTCAAACTACTGTCCCTGAGTAGTGACTGAGAAAATGGTTTAACCCATCATGTAAAATAAAATTCATGAACAGAACTAAAAACCATAAAATAATAATTTTATATAAGGGTGAACCACATAGAATGGACAGTTATATTATTGTTCTTCCTCTGTTATTAGGACTGTCAAAAATAATTTTCAACAATATACAAGTCTATTGTAATTCTGAATACACTTAAGATCCTGATTATCTGTTATATTTATTATGATTGATATATGAGTTTAGTCATAGATGTTCAAATATTTGGAAGGTATTCTAAATATTTACATCTATTAATACCAAAAAGTCAAGATATATGCTTCTTTATAAAGGATATATTCCTTTATAAAGGAATAAATATTAATTTATTAGAGTCCTCTGCATTTTAAAAACCAAATAAAATTTGAACAAAAGCCAAAGTTCTTTCCAGTATTTCAGAATCTGTCACTGGTAATGAGCTATATATAAAGAAGAGTGGTTTGCCTAAGTTTCTTAAACTTATCTCTGACTCAAAGTTACTTCCATTGAATTTATTCAGTTTATGGAATATTTACTTCTTATTTTGCTATCCTCTTTTCTTGCCATATTTACATTAGACATCTTCGTTATTTCTTTATGCCCTCCAAAACCATGAAAACAATAACATAAAATTATAAAGGATATAAAAAAGAAAAGATTAATATATCCCTCCTTCTAACAAATTTTATGTTGACATGTTTTTCAGCTACACTATCTCCAGATATTCTCACTCGTTATCTTTACTGCAAGACTGCAGTCTTCTGTTATTCTGCCTCTTTGTTTTTCCATTCATATTTCTGTTTTCTATTCTCAAAGCCATGTTAAAATTTTATGTGTAAAAGTGTGTCTATCTTATTCTTCATTTTTGCATTCAACATTTATAATTCTTTGGCTTCCCTGGATATTTTGCTCCTTACTAATAGCTTCTCATTTTCTACTCTGCTTTCTATGTAGTGTTAGGTCATCTCTTTTTACTCTGTAAGCTAACAGGTCCACATCTTTCTCTATTGCAATATAGACAACAGTTGGGCCATTGAGCAGAGCTCAGCAAACAGATTCTTATTTCAAGGTTTTTGGAAAAAGAATGAAAGATGTAAGAATAGGAGAAAAGGTTTGTGGTCATATTTTCTGAGAGAAAAGGCAATATTTGTATCAGAACGTTGCCTGTAAAATAATTGCTGCATTTCCAGACCCTTGGCCATTTGAAGTACTCAAAGTGCCTATATGACCTAAAAATTCTAGAAACAGTCAAGAAAATATCCTCATTCATGTCAGGAGAAAAATATTTGCAGAAATGTAGAATCAGAGAGTAGAATACTTGTGTAAAATCATCTGAAGAGAATCTCTGATATATGGCACTAAGCAAACATCAAAGAGAAATGTTAAACTGGGGCAAGATGTAGCACAGTGTTCCTGTAACTCCTGGACTATAGGTAACGTACCAATAAGTTCCATAATTTGTTTTCTCAACATTTCAAGGCCTGTGTAATTGATACCCTGTATTCAACTTACTCTTTTTAAAATACATAAAGTGATCTATGTCTTCTTGGTTGACAATATTATAGAAAACCAATTAATCCAAATATATGCATGCTACATATATCTTCTGGATATTTAATTTAGATTAATATTTCCATTTTAAAAAAATAAATTTGTGATGATTTTATTAACTGTGTTTACTACTTTTTGAATAGTGTAGGGTTGCACAACCTCTGTCATCAACAATATGTAGGCGATATTAAACGTATCTGACTTTATTCAAAGTTTCTTTGGGAGCTGAAAAAATTCTGCTCTCCGATATATTGTCAGAGGCCTTTGTTTGTATGTGTGTCTGCATCTACTGTGGCTTTACTCAATTAGGTTATCTTCTCCTCTTTTCATTGCCCAAATTATAACATTTCCAAAATTTTTATTTGCTTAAAGATAGCAAATGAGTGACATAATACTATGTGTTATTCTAATACTCTTGTACTTTTTGTTAGTTGGGAATACACTTATTACAAAGTAATGTACAACAACTAGTTCAGCTTTTTAATGACTATTTCTTTACAGTTTCATAAAAAATTATATTGATTTTTTGCTATGGGAGGATAATATGATGATTAAGAAAAAAGAAGATGACTCCAGAAACATCATTTGCACAGGTGATGTACAAATAATTTTTATCTTGTTTCTCTCAAATATCTTTAAACTATGGGCCACAGCATAATTAAATATTTTTTCTTTGCTCATTATAGTGACACACTTGATTTCAGAGAAACAAAAGTTATTTACAATAATAGTGTATTTTTTTTTAACTTTCAGTAAGTCATTTAATGAAAAATTGAGATAAGCTTCCTGGAATGCTTAAATGGATAACATTTAAAACTTTCTCCTTTAGAAGATTCTTTGAGAGCAAAAGGTATTTAATCTGACCACTCCTTTGATGTTTGAGATCCTTTCTAAATTTCCTAGGCACAGAGTATTTCTATCTTCATACTCATACCATTTTAATGATAAGAAACTTGCTAAATCCTAAATGATACATTCTAATCTCTCTCTTTTTAAAAATTATTTATGTCCTTGTGACTCTCATTTCTTTAGGCCAAACAAGTTGAAATTTTTTATTTGGGAACTCTCTAAATATATGAAGAAAGTCAAGTTACGCTAAAAAGAAAAGTAGAAATGGAAGAAATGTGTGAGATTAAAAATTTAAGAGTTTTTAAGAGGTTTTTAAAGGATATGCACATTCATTTAGGCTCTTCGTAAAATGAATAAATTTGGGGGAGAGAAAATAAATTGCACTGCCCTGATTATATTTTATTGAACAACTAACTAAATTGTCAACCATACACACAGAAACTCTTGGATGAATCCTATATTCAAAACAGAGATGAAATAAAGAAAGCACCACCTATTAAATTGATTATGGAAGAAAGTAGACTTCATATTTTGAAAAGACTAGTCACTGAATTTACATTGGAAAAGGTAATTTTTCTAAAACACTAGGTTTAGGTGATTGGACAAAACAGTAGTTTTAAAGGTGTGGTCCCTGGACCAACATAATTAGCATCACCTGAGAACTTGTGGAAATAAAAATTCTAAGTGTCTCAGCAATCGCACTAAATCAAATATTTACATTGTGGAGTTTTAAAAAGCGCCCACATCCCCCACCCTCCCATCCTGCTCAAGTGATTATGAATCATGGTATAATTGAAAACCATTGATATAAAGTATAGTCCTTTAAATTTGGGTTATGTTTGCACCTTTAAGAAACAGCATTAATGATGCCAATATTTAATAAAATTTTATATTTAACATCTTTAAGCACATAAATGCTGCTTCCCCCACACCCTCGTCAATCAAAGTGGCAAATAGTTAATATAAACTCTTGGCTTCCCTGGTCTCCAGAAGAAAATGAAAATCACACTTCTCCCTTCCCACATAAAACTTCCCCAGAGATAGGTCAGAATTAATGGGAAAAAAGTCCTTGTCCCATTTTTCCTGGAACCATCAGCTTCCTGAATACAGTGTGACAGTAACAGTATGGTAAATATATCAATGGCTCAAAAAATAATGTGTATATGACACTCAGATAAACTTTTAAATAGGTGTTGGTTATTTATTATGCATTTCATATTAATTTGTGTTGATTATAAGAACTCATTTATAATTTTTATTCTTTGCTATGTATTGACTCTTAGTAAATTCTTCATTAATATTCTCTGTCCCATATTCTCTCCTAGTTTGTGTTTGTTCTAGATTAGATTATTTCTAAGTGAACTTTTATTTCAATGACCATCTCTTAATCTAATTGATATTATATTGCCTTTAAAAATGTCTGCCTATTTTGTTTGTTTCATATTTTTTTTATTAATAGAATTTTCCCTTTCTTTTGTTGAGCACTTAAAATATATTTATTCCAACCATTTTGAAAATGTCTCACAAATTTTATTTCATCAGAAATGATTTAATGCTCAATTTGTCAGGATTGTTGGCTGTTTTCCTAAACAAGTTTTCATGTTTTGGAATTACTTTCTAGAATCGTTTTTTGTTACTATAGTTTGAAGGCAAACATTATTTAATTTGACCACTTCTTTAATGTTTGAGACCCTTTTAAATGTTCTAGCCACACAGTTGTTCTATTACTGTCACATTATTTTAGTAATGGGGAACTAACTAATCTTCAGTAATACTTTCACATCTTTTTAAAGCAATTATTTATTTGTTTTCTTTGCTTCTCTTTCTCCTATAATCACTTTTTCATGACCAATAGTTTTATGGTTGTTCCCATCACTCCTGTGCTCTTCCCTGTCATTCCAGATGGTATTTCACAGTTCCTGACTATGGTGGCATTGGGGATAATATAAACCCAATCAAAATGCCAGCGGGCAGCTTGGTTTACTTCTTGAGTGGCTATGCATGAGTCCTCCAGCCTCAGAAGGCCAACAGCTTGCTAAAATCTGTAGTATCAGGTAATTGGACACAGTTGTGTTTTTTTTTTTTTTTCTCATCAGGCTTCTTTTTCACAATGGGAACACATACTCAGGCCCTGTAAATACCTTTTCTGGCTCCCTTCCACCAAATTCTGAGGTACCACTGCCTTTTCGTTGACCAGAACCTCACTGTTCCTCAGCCACAGCCCTGATTTCCTTTTTACAGTGTCGTTTCATCTTCAGCTCATAAATATGTTTATCTGTGTTCTCACTATTGCTTTAGTTAGGTATTTGGTTTTCTGTTTCATAACATTTTCTATCATTGCTATGTATTTAAACAGAAGAAGTGTATAAAAGAAAGACAATTTAGGAACACCTTAACTGTAAAGCACTTATTCTGAATGCTCAAACTTGAGTCATGACTTTCTGTAGAAAAGTCACTAGGTGGTCACTAAATTCCTTTTAATGGTTCCATTCAGCAGCAGTTGTAAGAGATGAGTCAGAAGCCAAGCTGACACTCCGAATGTAGAGATATTCAGGCCTCAGGAGGACAAAGAAGGCTAAGGCAACCCCTGGGACTGTCTGCTGTGTGGTCAAGAGGGCCACACCAATTACAACTGATGACATAAATCTAGTATCTCAAAACTAATTAAAGATATGCTGCAGAAGTAAGGAGGAGAAGGGGCTGAATTTTAAAAAATCTTTATATTTTAATAGTGTAGCTGCTGAAGACATTCTCTGGTCATCTTCAGTCATAAAATGTGGGCACATGATGCCCCTGCTCTGTGAGACGTCACGGTCTATCAGTAACAACAGTAGATTCTGTCTTACGGTTCTTTAATCCATGTTGCTGCTGCTGCTATCACCGTTTGTGTCTGCGCCTATCCCTTATGCTGCCCTAGTTAAAGCTGTATGTTTCAAGTAAATAGCCATAGGACTACAATACTTTAGGACAGAAAGTTTAAAACTGCTTCTATATGTAAAGACTTGCCATTCTTTATGTTGGTTTGAAAAAAGATAGTCAGTTATATAATTACTAATAAACTAATATGGCAATGTTCAAGAAATAATATTTTTAAATTGATTCGGAGAACAGTATTCAACATTTTCATATCAAATGCTTTTATAAACAAAC
This sequence comes from Macroglossus sobrinus, assembly GCA_004027375.1. NCBI lineage: Eukaryota > Metazoa > Chordata > Mammalia > Chiroptera > Pteropodidae > Macroglossus > Macroglossus sobrinus. The sequence goes on from PVKZ01000441.1 coordinate 198,546, forward strand.
TATATTAAACAACATTATGTTGAAATTGATTTTTTTAATTTCGAATTCATGTTTTAGATAATAACAAAGGCAATTTTCAGCATATTAACCCCAATAATAAAATGTCTACAAAAGAATATTTTTGAATTATACACTTACTTTAATTAACAAATTTATTTTTTGTATATTTATATGTTCATTTGGCAAATTTTAGAAATCTCTCCAGCTGCATTTTAGTATCCACATTCATTTTTGAATTATTAAATAGCAAAAACTGAAAAAGTCAAATCTACTATAAATTTTTTCAGGAGTGATAACCTGTTTTTGCTTATTTAAAGGAATTAGCTCATCAACTATGTTTCTAAGTATGGATTTCAATCTATAGTATATTTCTAAAAATATAAAATATTGTCACTGCAATGAATATTCTTTCAAACACTGAAGAAAAGGACAATCACATGAGTGAAAGCAAATAAAGATATCTCAAACTTGTTTCTTGCCAAATGCTAAACAAGAATGGTTTTGCACAAGATCAAAAACATATGCAAGAACTAAGACATTTGTGCAATAAAGAGTACTAGGGTCTTTAGCAAACTGTGGGGGTGCAGGGGTTGGGGGTGGTCATATCACTAGAAGACACTGAAAAATTTCAAAGATATATAGAAAAATAAAACACATTTAGGTCCATTATTTGGTCCACAGGATGTTGATTTTATCCCTAGTTCTATTTTAAAATTTTGTCTTGGATTACTCTCTTACATTTACTCTTATTAAAAATTGTTAAGACTTACCTAGATATAATCTAGAACATTTTGTAGCATCTAATCTCACACTGTTAATCTAATATATATCTATGAATCTAGAATGAATTACCCTCAAAGACTATATACAGGAAGGACTGACCTCTTTCAATTCAAAATAATATTGCCCCTTAATCCTCTCTTAAAATTAATATATGGCAGATTATATTTCCAAATTTTATTAATTTTTTGCAATAATTTAGATGTATTTATACACTTGTTGTAGCAAATTCCAAAGCATATTAATTTCTTTCTTGCTAACAGTATGCTTTTATTATTATGAGCCTAGATAAGCTTAAAATGCAACTAAATTATTTTTTTGAATAGCAATTATCAGTGTCTAAAAGTAGTAGTTTAAATACTCTCAGCCTCAAATTTTATGTTTTTAAACAATGACTTATGGATACATTTTTACAGCTATTATCTTAGTCATCAAATGTTGTTATTTTAAATCAAGAATTCTCGTATGGGAACCATGAAAAGATTCTCACATTGTCAAGAAAGTCAAATCATAATATGCATTTTTGAACTTCACATTTTTGAACTCGTGGTCTTTGGTGTTCGTGGCTCCCAATTTTTTCATGTTGACATACCCCTTTTAAAAGTAAGAGCAAAAATAATAAATTTAGATACACAGCACATAGAAGGGAATTGTTTTTAGCATTTATAAAATAAATACACTACTATTAACACAATGTGATATATATTTTATTAATAAAATATATTTTATATAATAATTCTATAACATATTCATTAGAAAGGATATTCATTTAGTTTTAAAACAACTTTTGGTGGATATAGAGATTCATTAGTTTATCAAAAAAAAATTGCAGGAAAGCCATTCACTTACAAAAGGTATTTGGAATATCACAGTATTTATTCAATCACCCATTCTTCTTTTAATAAACAAATATTTTCCCTTTGTCTACTTCAATAAATTGTTTAGTGTCCAGGTTTATGATAATACTGTTATAAAAAAGTTCTTTCTGTGTTTCAATAATTTCTTCATTTATTCAGCAAATTTTATTTATCTACTTTGTACTAAACATTTCTATTTATTTTTTAACTGCTATAACAAGGTATCATAAACTGAGTAGCTTAAAAAACAGGTCTTTATTCTATCACTTCGTATTTAATAAAGGCCACTTTAATTCTGTATGATGTCATCTTAATTTGGTAACATCACAAAGACCTTATTTCTAAATTAGTTCACATTCATTAGTACTGGGGATATGGATTTAACGTATCATTTTGGGGGACGTGATTCAACCTATAAAAAGGACCTTATTGCCCCTCAAATTTATATCCTTCCTCTGTGCAAAATATATTCACTTAATCAATATATGCCCCAAAGTCACAATTCATTCCAGCACCAACTAAATACTATCAACTCAAAAAGTTCCAATTATCAAATGTGGAATCTAAAGATCAAAATAAGCAAACAAAACAGAAACAAAGTCAGAGATACAACGCACATTTTGATGGTTGCCAGATAGAAAACGGGTTGGTGGGTGGGTGAAAAAAGACAAGGGATTAAGAAGTACTAATTGGTAGTTACAAAATAGTCATGAGGATATAAAGTACAGTAATGTAAAGTTAGTAATGTTATAATAACTATGCATGGTGTCAGATGGGTACTAGATTATTAGACATTATGTAAATGTCTAATCACTTTGGCTGCATCTGACTTGGCGAAATATTTCTTCCTCTTCTGCTGTAGAATTTAGAGATGGTTTTTAATGTGCCTTATAGCATGGCTTTGGTTTGTCTAAAAAAGAAATGTTAGGAAAGTGTCAGACTCTAAGTAATCAAGCTATGTGTGGTGAGAAGTTCTATTTTCATAATAAATTATATTTTGAACAGTATGATTCATGAAAACTTGACTCTGAAGTAACAGATTTAGATGATTTTAGAAAATGAATATATCAGTTATAGGAACCACTTTAGTGAGTCATTTAAAAGCATTAAAAAATTGTCTTTGCTGGTATTATAAAGAAATTATACCCTCTCATTTTTCATGTCATAACTCAGGGGAACGCCTTTATACTTCTCCAACAAATTATTTTCTTTAACTAAAAATTTTTAAAAATATGTTTTAGATTTTCCGTAACTCTAAATCTTATGTCTATTTACACAAATTCACTTTTCTTCCTGACCAAATTTAAAAAGAGAGACCGAATATCTGACCAGAACTTCCCTCAGACTAGTGTTCCCTTATATTTACTTTTTTCAACATTACTCACAGTTTAAGGTTTTTCTATCTCCTGAAATCACCAAAGACTTTTTTGATATAATTGAGTATATAAGAAAAAACAATTTTTATATCAGCCTTATAATAGGGTAACAAATGTCTTTAGATTACTAAAAATAATAAAAATGTGCTCTTGTTAGATGAATGTTATTGTCTCTTTAATTAAACCGTATGTATTTTAATAGAATTATAATAGTCAAAGCACTGAAGGTTTTTATTAATTTTTGTTCTACAATGCTACAACTTTTCCCAGAAAGCTAAATTTTTATTCTACGCATCTTCTATTGCTAGGATAGAAAACAATCACAACCTTAGTGCATGCTAGTACCTAATTTCTTAGTAAGTCTACTGATTTTGAAGATTTAAACATTTGTTAATAATAAGGTATTTTTTAATGAATTGAAATATTTTTAAAGCACTTCACTTGTGAAAGTTATTTAAATCTAAAATACAGGTGTGGTTTATTCTCTTTCCTCACCCTATTTCCTTTTCTATCTATGTATAATCTTATTTGTGATTAAAAAAAATTAAACTTCAAGCTCTTTAATTTTAATGTACGGTTGAAGCATGTCTCTTTCGCAGGGACAGTATTTCTCAACAATTTTATACATACTGCTTTGTTCCTGCAATATACTTCCCAAAATTCTTTCATATTTTAATGAATAAATTTGTAAAAATCTTATTAGTATTATGAGTATCTTTCTACCAAAGAATTCAATTGTATATTACTATTGTATATTCTACCAAAGAATTCAATTGTATATTACTATATCAAAACAATAAAAGATATAGTGAATGGAGCTTATAAACTAAAAATGACATATAAAAATAAGCTACAATTATGATTATTGTGTTCATCATAGTCAATAAAATGTAACTGAGCACTTTCTATTTTTCTAGTCAGGCTACGTTCAGAAGAAAAGAGAAATGTGGCATATTCCTGGGCTTTACAGTTTGCTTGGTAATTTAAGATAATTAAAATAATTCAAGATCCTCTGAGACAATAATCCCACCTCTAAAAATGCCTCAGATCAATGTTACCTAAAGAATAAACTCTATAAAGGCAGGATATATCTTCAGGATTTAGTTTATTTTCTAACAAATAATGAATGCCAAATGTCAGCTGAATGATTGTATGAATTTATTCATTAGTTGTTGAAAATCAGAGCTGACCTTCTTGATATTACTCTTTAATTCACCTTTATAAATTATTACTAAAATTAATAATTTATAAATTATTACTAAAATTTTTTTTTAAATTAACTTATTATACATTTATTATACAAGAAGACAATAATATCTTCTTTAAGCTAATTTTCTTGTTAGGAAAATCGCTTTCTTTTTCATTTGTGAATAAAACTTTCTCAAGCTTCAGTAGCTGATTCTAGTTGTCTAGAATGTGTTAAACTAATATGTGAATTTTCATATTACATCACCCTATATTTGTAGAAGGATCCTATCACACGCTGAACAAGGCAAAGGGGAAAAAAAAGAGAGAGAGAATGAGAATCATTTCTTTGGATGTGCCAAGTGCCAGAAATAGAATTTTAAAGGTGGACGAGAGTTTAGATGTTATCTGGTGGAAACATTCTATAACACAGAATACTGAGATCTGTGGAGGTGTCTAATTCAGTTTTTCTGAGCTGGCTTGGGATGATTCTAGATTTAATCTAAAGTAACCTTGCCTAGACACTGTTTATGTACACTAAATTAATTCCTTTCCTCTTTTGTTCTTCTATAAAAGTGTTTTGGTAGTTTTTCTTGTTGAGTTCCAATGGTTTTCTTACTAACCCCAATCATCTAGAAAAATAAAATTATATTTTCTAAAATGTCCATGCTTTTATATACTTTTTTTTTTACTTTATTTACTAGAATTACAGAGATTATTCTGGATTTGAATGTGCTTTACAAAGAGACCTTTAATTGTTGCCCTCTTTGATGATTCATTGGAGTTTAGACTTTTAGGGTATTCTTTTATATGTTTTTGCCAAGGAGTTACTTTCAAAGTTTCATTTTGAGTCATAGTTAGTTGGCACAATATAAATTAAAACTTTTTATAAAACCACTAATAATAAAAAATAAAGCACATGACTATGTGAACTAAATAAAACCATTAACTAAAATATAGTTTTATAAGCATAAAAAATCTTTCAAAGAAAAATACTTGAATCATATTTACTATACTTTTCTAGGCTATGAAGAATGCATATATGGTTATTTTTTAAAACACTAAAATTTAAAGAAGCAAACAAAATTCAAGTCAACTTAGTTACAAAGAGAAATAATTGTCGATGCTTTGGGTATTTACAAATAAGATTTTTGGTAAATAATGATTACAAAACTGAGTTCAAATTACAGGTTCAACTTAATATCTTTAGTTTTCACTGTGCATTATATTTTCTGTTCATTATATTAACATGGAGTTAATGATGTTCCATACATTTAATTATGACATATGACAGATTTCATTCTATTATATTACTATTTGGGGGTGTCCTGTTATCCCCTGATTTCATGTTTTTCTGCAGGAGGAATCTCTATCATAGTACCTTTCCTCAATGCTCCCATGAACTCATAAATTTGAGAGAAAAAAACAGGGCCATTGTGGCTCAGCAACTTATGGGATACCTGTTGATATTTCTCTCCTTGCCAACATATATTATGCCAGTTGTACTCTCTTTTACATGCAGTAAAAAAGCCAGCACCTTTTCTTCAGAAGCCCACAAATGTAAGACTGTGCTTGAGAGGGTAAATTTTGTTAATTTTAATAATTTAAATCTAAGCTCTATTGTCTAAACAATTTTGTTTCTAATAAAGAGATAATTTTGATTTTCGTTTATCTGTCTTTTTTTCTATTTTTCAGTTGGTTCCAAAATCTGGTTGGGAAGAAGCTAAGTTATTTATTAAGCTATAAAAAAAACCCTAGCAATCACAATGTACTTATAAATTTATTCTTTCATATATTAAACTTAAGGTTTCTAATGTTCAATTATCCTATATAAATGATTGTATAAATGAGAAATTAATTTATACCAGAATTCCAGAAGAGACTTATTATATCAAGAAGCATAAGGGTTTGTAAGATTCTTGATAAATGATATAAAAAAAATTTAATTATAATTTAAATAGCATTTTGAGATGATCCACTTAATATCCTTATCTAAATTGATGTTTGCTATTTTTGAAAATCTTGCTAAATTGACTAAATACATAATTATTTTTACCTGTATTTCATTGATTAGTGACATTGTAAAATATAGAATAATTAATTAACAATTTTTTTTATTGAATCTTAAAAAAAACTTTAAAAAGTAAAAAGCACTGCATGATCATGTCATTAATTTTCTGTTTTAATTTCCTGTTATTTTCTCATCATTTATTATGACCAGGGTAGCTTGTTTCTTAATGTATACATAAAAATATATCTGTATATATTTTTATTTCTTTCTTGTCCCCAAAATTTTGATAATAATTGTATAGAGCTTGTATCCTGACATTTTCATATTTCATGAGCCTTTATCCCATGCTAGTACATTTGTTTTGCAAATAAGATCTTTAAAATCTGCACTATCACCATTCTATCATAATTTTTCTATTTGTTGTAATTTTTGTAAAATGACTTTTTAAATGTCTCAGTTTTTTAACCAATGTTAGCATTTATTTGATGTTTTCAAATACACAATATTTTTGACTTCTTACTTGTTCAAAATATTATGTAATTTGTATTTCTTTAAATATGTGTAAATTTTTCTTGTAGAATTTTTTATGCTTTTAAAATTTATAATATACTTTTATAAACTAACATGATAAATTGCAATTGAAATTTGATTCTAGTTGTTTTATGCTCTAATTTTACTTTCAACTCTTTAATTCGACTGGTATATTTTACAGGTGATCATATGATAATCAGTTTTTTTTAAATATCATTAATAAACAATACATTGTCTGCTTATATAAAAATATTATTTAGTATATTTATTTTAGGACTATTTTTTTATATTTTATCAATTACCTGCTACTGATTCAGCATTCTATCATTTTAATTAAGGTTATTACATATTGATTATGCTTAATAAATTGTTCACAAATGTCTTTTCTTGTTTTATAGAAAATACACGCAACACTGTACTTCTGAAATTCTTCCTTTGATATATGTTCATAGAACATGGAAAATACTGGAATATTTTTGTAGAGACATTTAATATATTTTCTAAATATTAGAGCTAAATATTAGGTATTTTCTAAGTAATAAATTATATAATTTGCACATAATTATTAAAACATAATTTATTATATGTTTTACCAACATATAATCATATTTATGTTCTTATGTATATATTTTGTCCTTGTATTTATTTTGATGATTAGAATTCTAATAAATGCACACTAAAATAATATTAGATGATTTCAAAACAAATTTAATTCTTCACTCTCCTTCTTAGTTAGATATAAAAGATACTCAGAAAATTATTGTTGAAATCCACGTTAATAATTGTTATGAGAGACAAATAAATTTATAGACTTTTGTTGCATAAATAAGAAAACAACGTCAAAGATCAACTAAAAAAATAAGAAATCTCAGAAGAAATACGAAGACATGATATAATTCAAACTAATGAGCTATATTTAGAAATAAGAATAAAAATCTCTTTATTATATAAATTACCTAAGCAACAGACTATAGAATATATAAAACAGGAATATAAAGCCTTGAAATCAAAATCTATTAGATTAAAAAAACAAGAATATACATCCTTGAAGTCAAAATCTATTAGATTAAAATAAAATGACCACATGAAGAAAAAAATTATGTTGAAGTATTTTGAATGCACACAGAAAATATGAATATCGATGTAAAAACTGCAAATATACTGGCAAAAATAGTAATTTCTTAGAGTATTCATTTAATTTATTGCATAAGGAAACTCCGAAGAAATTCTTATAGAGTTTAAAAAGAAAAGATACAAATTTAAATATCATAAGAAACAGAGAGACAGAGAAAGGGAGAAGGACATGGAAAGAGAAAAAGAGAACAATCCGCAGACACAAATCCAAGGGGTAGAATATATTTATAGTTAAATTATTAGAATGACATTTGTGAACAATTTATTAAGAATATTAAGTAACATGTAGAATTGAAAATAATCACTGGAGCACCCAAACCAATGTAAATAAAATAAAATAAATAAAAATAAAATAAAACACTTGAAAAAGACCAACTCCTTTTTATAATAATCACCTTACAAAAATTCTGGGAAAAATAAATCACCTTTCAAAAATTCTGCTGTATACTTCATAAAAATTTAAAAATGAGAAAAACACTTCTGGCTTCCAGCTCTATATGTAAGGAGTTTAGAAGTCCCTGGTCCATTCTAACAACAAATAAGAAGCTGAACAGAATTTAAAATGAACAACTCTTAGATTCTGAAGAGGGGTGAGGACACAAGGCAAACTGCTGTTCCTAAGATTAGAGAAACAGTCAGAGAAATAAATACAGAACAGAATCCCAAGTAGAAACTGCTGTGAGAATGAGTGCTAGTGGTAGGGAAACCTGAACTGTAATTTATGAATTGCCAGAGGCTCTGTTTGGAAAACTCTGAGTTAAAAACTCCAGGGAGATCCAGTCAGAGGACAATGAAATAGCACTGTAACCCTATTAGAATGAATAAAAAAATTAAAAAAAATTTTAAAAACCTGAAAATACCAACTGCTAGCAAGGATGCAGAGCTATACAGACTCTCATTCATTGATGATAGAGATGAAAAATGATACAGTTCACTTTGAAAAATAGTTTAGTAGCTTTTTACCAACTTAAATATAGTCTTACAATATGATCCAATAAGAGTGCTTCTAAGTATTAACCCAACTGATAAAATCTATGTTCACGCAAAAACCTGTATGTGAATGAAAGCAAAATTATGACATCATTTAATAAGTGAATGAATAAAGTAACTATGATATATTTATAAAATAGAATATTTTCAACAATAAAAAGAAATGAGCTATTAAATCATAAATAGACCTTAAATATTGGTGAGAATAGCAAATCTGATTCTAATTATAGAATATTTTGGAAAAGTTAAAACTATAAGTTTTAAGCTCAGTGGTTAGTTATCAGGGGTGATGGGGAGATAGGTAAGGTGAAATAAATGAAGTTCAGGGATTTTTTTTCAGTTGTAATGGCAAATACATTACATTATGTATTTCTCAAAACCCAAAGAACTTTATGGAACAAGAAATGAACCTTGATGTATGATAATTTTTACAAATTAATTTAGGATTTTAGGCAAAGTAAGAAGTAATATAGACTGTGACAAGAAACTCTAACTGTATTACAAATGTATGCAACTTTGTTGAAGCAAATAGAAGAAAATGATGCTAATATATAATTTTAGAAGTGTCTAGAGCCTGTAATACTAAAGGCGAAAGATATGCAGAAAAGCACTATATTATAATTGATAAGGTTTTCCTCCCTGGGAGTAGAGGTTAATAAATCAAATACAGCTACAAATGTATACTGAAAAATTAAGCAAGTGGAGAGTGGTTGGTAGTAGCCAAGTTTCTCACCATAGAAGCGGGAATTTAGAGATGAGCAAGGGGAGGAGGCTACAATGATCTATGTGATAATGGACTAGAGTTGGAGATATCAGTATACTCATATTTAGTTTATTATAGGTACAAATGGTTGCATTAAAATATTTATAAGTATTCATATGTTCACAGGTTAGTTTATACACATACATCTCTTTGCTCTGCCAGCTGAGGATTCCTAAAAGCAATGATACCCCAATAGCAATAAGGACACATAGCACTCAGATCTTGGTTTCTAATACTGTTTTTAAATAAAAGGAGTCAGAGTTAATTGCAAAAAGAAATGGTTCTAGGACTGGTTTAGCAATGTAATATATGAGCCTGGAGAATCTTGTACTGTCAAAAGTAAAGACGCGTGAAAACAGGAGAGGAAAAAAAGAAAGGAAAAAATACAAACAACATATAGATGAAGGTATGTCAAAGAGACACAGAAGCCAAACAAAAAAACTCTGATGGCTGAAACTGGAAATGTGAGCAATAAAATACATAAAGTAGTATTGAATTATAAGCCAGACTATAAAATAACTATCCATGAGTCAAATTTGTATATTTATTTTATTATATATTATATATTATATATATATATTTATTATATATTATATATATATATTTATTATATATTAATTTGTATATTTATACAAATATAAATAAATGATTGAATAAAGGGGTAAGAACAAAAAATCTTTTATGCCAAAGTATTCTGAATAATATATGTAAACACTTTGCCCTCAAAAAGGGGGCATATAACTCTCTCTCCTTAAGAGTGAGTTTTGCATAGTGATTTCCTTCCAAAGAATACAGTATAGAAAGTGTGAGAAAATAACAGCTTTCCAATGAAGAAAGCTGAAAACACTACATCAGTCAAAGGGTCAAGGTCAACATCAAATGAGGTAAATCATGTTGTTAGTATTTACCCTATATAGCATATGATTAAAATGGCACTTTACTTTTGTAGTCTTGCTCTCCAAAACTCATAACCCCAGTGCAATCATGCCAAAAATATCAGAAAAATTTTGATTTTTTGAAAAGGCATCCCATAAAACAAATAAAAACAAAATTGACCGGAATCTCTCAAAAACATTAAAATCATCAAAAAGAAGAAAAAAAGACATGACAAATATCTTTAAGAGACATAATGGTATCATGAGAGAGAAAAGAAGGAAAAGAAGTAAAACCAAGGAAATTTCCATAAAGTATAAATTTTAGTTAATAATCTATCAATAGTGCTTCACTGATGTAGCAAATGTATCATGCTAATATGTTAATAGTAGCAGAAACTTGGGTGTGAGAGATAACAAGAACTCTACTATCTTCTCAGTTTTTTTTAATAAATTTAAAACTATTCTTAAAAATAATCAATTAAAAAATGAGAAACAAAACAAATGTACAGACAAGCGTATTATCAACGCTTAATTTTACAAATCAATGGCAAGATTCCTCTGCTCCCAGCTTTGGTTTCCTCAGCCTGCTCTGCTAAAGGCTGGAGGGAATTTTGTTTTCTCTACTGCCACTTCTCTTATTGTCTACGCTTTCACAGTCATTTGCTTTGCAGTTTTAGCGCTTTCTGGGGTAAGAACAACAAAAAGAACAACCACAAATTATTTAAAAAATAATAATGATAAAATTCTGACATTTAAAGACCACAAAAGAAGAAAGAAACTGGAAAGAAGTAAGGAAAAATTATTTTTAGAAGACAATTTTGACATTGTACATATGGCCAGCATCTAAGGAATGAGTCTTTCTTATATTAGGCTAGGATTATGTAGTTGATTAATCTGGTGCCTACTAAGATTTCCTATACTTAATATAACATTGAATAAATTTTATTTATTATTTCTAGGGCACTACTGATAAATTCACATAGTTTAATATCAGCTTTATGACAATTATAAATGATAGATTCTGCAAAGTTTAGAGAAATTTCAAAATTACACTATACTATTTCAGTTTTCCTGGAAACATTTTTTTTTAAAAGAAAATTTAGAGGCTTTTTGTCTCAATAAGGAAAGATAGCAATATGCTAAGAATGCAGTGTTGCCTCCAGTATGGTAATATAGTTTTCTGAGGACTGTTTTGCTGTGCACAGAACAGTTTAAATCTTGAGTACACAGGAGACAGCAGTTGGCATGTGCTCTTCAGTTTGACAACTTAACTTAGGTTTTATATAGCTCAGTGCACCTTTATTAGTCCATCAACCACTGTTATTGCTCAGAAGAGAAGGAGTCATGCTTAGGTATTTGTGAGAGGCATTTGTAGTTAAGTAGAAGATTCTACAAAATGCAGACTGTTAAGGTGGCATAAGATTTTGTGATTTTCTTCTCTCACTGCAGCAAAATGGTAATTCCAAAATTAAGTTTTTGAAATGATTATTTTAATTCCAGTAATAAAAAAGATTTTCTGTAAGTACTGACTATATATAAGATTCTATGTTAGGTTCTAGGTTTGCAGATATATATGAGACATTTTTCATAAAAGATATATATTTTCTTTAAAAATATTTCTGTTTTACTTCTTTATGGAGTAAATAGATTTTCTTTTCTTTTTTGGTTGTATGCATGTAGAGGCTTTTGTTGACCTCTCTATTTTCATGAGAACTATTCTCCGAATCTCCTGTTCTGCTGTTGAAATAACATATTATACTCTTTTCAATAAAATGTATATTGAAGTTATAATCTAAATAATTACAGATGTAACAAACTTGGATCCATTTGCCTTTAAAAAAAAATCTCAATCTTGCAGTAAAACTACTTCATTTTCATGGAATGAAAATCATTATTCATTCATTGTTTTTACATAGAGGTATTGGAATTCATCAGTGTCTATGGAGGCAGGAATTGAATTTGATAATTATTAATACAAATTATTGCACTGAATGATGACATCAAGATAGTTGCCTTCACAGATGAAGAAACTCAGGAAAAGCTAAATACCTTAGTCACCCATTTGAAAAATGGGTCAAGACCTCAGGTAAATTTAATACCCAACACAATTTATTAAATCCCTGGGAATTAGTTGGTCTTGAATAATCATAGTCCTCAAATGTGAGGTATGTATTGCTATCTTGTACAGAAACTGTCAATAATCAGAATTCAGAAACTAGCAGTTTTCATTATTTTTGAAAAATCATATTTCTCAAATAGAAATCCTATTAGATCTTACATACATACAGTGACCAGAAAGAAAGTGGAATCAGAGACAGCCATTTAATAATTTACAGTGTGGTTCAGGCAATTCCACTAGGAACTTGTGGTCCAACTGCTCAGGTCATATTAGAGGTATCTGCATTCAGAACATATGCAAATTAGACTTTAGATAACCAGTGCTAATCAGGTTTTGGACTTGGAATTAGCCCCCTGAAAGATAACTGCTAGCTCATTATTGGGCATTTGATCAAAAGTGTTCATATTTCTGAAGGGCATTAGATAATATCAAGCACAAAAGTACCTAGTCATATTTTGAGTGATGTCAGAGGAACATTCAAATAATCAGGAAGTAGGACACCCATAACATGGAAATGATATATTTGAAAACATGATAAAGAATGAATTTCAAAGGTAGTGTACTTCATATATGAGAAGTCTGTTTCACTGCCCATCAATCCTGCCAAGAACATCCCTACCATCATTGCTGTGTGATCTGAATGAGTCTATGATTCTCTCCCATTCAAGGCAAAATAAGCTGTCAGGTTTACACATGGGAGTGTCCAGATCAAAGACCAGATTCTTCTGAAATCAGCACCATTATAACTGCATACAGTAAAACCTGATGTGAGAAAGTAAAGGCCAGTCATTGGGCAAAGATATAAGTTGTTTATTTATAATAGAAAAGGAATTAAGCTCCCATTTTTTAGGAAATCATTTGGATTTTTACAGACTCTTGAGGTCTAGACAATAGATATGCTATATAATTATACAAATAAGCCTTGAAGATTGGACAAAAATGAATCCTATTATAGGGTACCTATTTCAAAAAAATTTTTGGGGTATTTAGAGAAAAAAATGTAGTAGGTTATGCTGATGTTCCCCTTAAAAAAAACATTAAAAAGTGAAAAAAAATATAATCCACTTTCCATGTCAGACAGAGATTGGAATTCTAAGGCTGATGTCTGAATCCAGTTTCTTAGTAGTTACCATATTTCACAAAATAATTGGGCATGCTATTCTTAGGCTGTGCATCTATAGTAATAGATATGACATTTCTTTTGGATTGAATATAAAGAATATACTCAATGTCAACAAAAAAAACTAATTTGAAAATAGAAGAGAATATTTCCTCTAGTTTTTTTTTCATAATGCTCATTAATTCCTCAGATAGTTTATGGTTTACTTTTCATTGGTTATTATTTACTGCCCGTATCTTTTCATTGGAATATTAGATGCATAAACAGGAGTATATTCTTGCTTCATTGATTTATACTAAACCCTTCAACAGTGACAGGGGTTTTATAGGTTCACAATAATATAGATTTGATAAATGTGTTCAAGGTAATCATGATGTAGTCTGGAGCTACTATGGACTATGTGCAAAATAAAACTTGAGGATTCTGGATGGGGTTAAGAAGCTGTGCTTGTACGATTTATAGAAGTAAAGAAGAAGAAGAGAGGGAAAGAGAAATAAGGGAAAAGAGAACAGAGGAATAAAGGAAAGAGAAATTTATGAGAATGAGAAAAGAGAAAAAAGACAGAAGAAAATATGATTAACTCACCTCTGGAGCTCTTTTAGTTCTAGGCCCTATGAACCTTGGCTGTTTATTTTCCTGGGTCATTAAGAAATTCTCTAAGAGACCTCCATAAATAAATAGACTAAACCACACATTTCTCAACATTTAAAAATTGAATCTCCAGTTCTTGACACACACACACACACACACAAACACTTGATGAGAACAAGTGAGTCACCTAAAATCGATCATAAAATATTTTTCTCAAGTTTAACAATAATATGAACAAAAATAGTGAAATTACTTGATAGCAATAAAAGATATTCTCATTTTCTTTTAAAATCAATACAACTCACTGACATTTCTTTTAAAAAAAATTAAATGCTTTTGGAACAATGAATTTTTCTAATTTTCAATATAGTGAAAATAAAATTAAGAATGTTAGAAATTTTTAGTAATACATTATTTCTAGTCTACAACAGTTATAATTAGAGTTGACTGTATTTTCCTTTTAACCTTGAAGAAACAATAAATGTTAATGAGGCACTCTTAATTTTTGTGTGGAGCTGTTCACAAACAAAAAACATTAAAAATTTACCTGCTAACATCTGTGGTGCCCACAGACCTTACACTATAGTTGAATGCTTTTCTCTCAATGATGTACAAAAATATTCCTATGTGGCCAAAATATAAATTCATAATTCTAACACATCATTTATTTAAAAAATAATAAAGATTCTAAATCAGACATAAAATTTATCACATTTTTCGGATTAATGTAAGAAGTCTGTGAAGATAAATAAGAGAATCAGATCATATGGTGAAGGACGTTTGTATTCTCTATTGTATATTGTATTCTCTATTCAGCACTCAATAATTAGACCTTGAAGTGTTTTCTTCTTAATTTGTTTTTAATATTAAGGAATTGATATTATAATGGTTCATCTAGGATAAGTATGTTGGGTCTATTAAAATGAAGCAAAACAAGTCAGGCAGACTAGTACAGGTTAAGATGAGTGGCAATAATGTTCTAGTGCCATGGGAACAAAATAGAAAAGAGTGTATTTTATTAAATAAACTTCATAAAATGAACCAACATACTTTAATTTGAATGGCTTATCTTCTATCCTTGCATGGTAGGCAGAATAATGGATCCACAAAAAAGTCCACATTCTAATCCCCTTAAGCTGTGAATGGCAAAGGGGAATTAAGATGGCAGATGATATTCAGATTGCTCATCAGGTGAGTTTATAATGAGATTTATCTATAAATACTCAAGTGGTTCGATGTAATTATAAGGATTCTTTAAACTGAAGGAGGGAAGTAGAGAACTCAAACTACTATTGTTGCCTCTGAAGACAGATTAAGTGAACCTTAAGCTGGAAAACACAAGACCACAGATCGTCAGGGATCTTGTAGGGATTCTTCTAGGGATTCAGTCTTGGATAACTTGTTTAACTTTTATTCTTTTTCTTTATTCACATCCCTCATTATCAATACTATTAAAATTCTGCAACTAATCATTTCTAAGGCAAGTAATCTCAATTCAGCTCAACATTATTTTATTTTTAATAATTTTCTAATTATCATTTTATTAATTTAATATACAGATTGAACTGAATGTCTCAGGTAACTCACACTTCCAAATTCTTCATGAAATTACTAGAGTACTCTTTGTTTTTATTCTATTCCTACCAATTCTAAAAGGTAAATTGATTTTTATTAGTTACACATATTGTTTTAAATACTCATTCTAGAACTTAATGTCTCTATGGTAGGCAGAATTCCTGGAGGCCCTGAGATTCCTATTTTCTGTAGCAAATACTCTTTACAATTCCCTACTCTGATTATGAATTTGACTTTGAATATGATAGGAATCACTGGCATAATTGTATCATTTTCTATGGGCAGAGGAATTTTGCAGAAGCAATTAAATTTCTAATCAGTTGACTTTGAATTACTCAAAATAGACATTATCCTAGCCCTTAACAAAGGTCAGAGATAATGAAGTGAGCCTTGAAGGAGCAACCTGTTATGATAAGTGGAAAATGGTTAGAGGTTTCTAGGAACCCAAAATAACCTCAGTTGACAGCTAGCAAGAAAGCACAACCCTTAGTTCTACATCTAAAAGTAATTCAATTCTGCCAATACCCAGTGAAAACTGCAAAGGACTCAGCTTCACATGAGATCAGAGTCGTGGCTTACACCTTGATTTCATCCTGGACACCTTGAACAGAGGATCCAGTGAAAAGGTACTAGACTCCTGGTGCATGAACACTGTGAGATAGTCAATATATGTTGTTTGTGGTTGCTGAATTGGTGGTAATTTCATATGCAGCAATAGAAAAAAATTTCGTACTCATAGTATATGTCCAACAAACCTCTCCTACTTAATTTTCTTCTCTTCCTTTATACAACTATCTATTGTATAGGCTAAATAAATACCGTGAATAATGGTATGATGGAAATCACCATCCCTGCATACTTCAAGTCTTTGATACCAGGCTCATATCTAGGAACTGATTGAGGACCAAGACCCTCTGTTTTGATATTCAACTTGGACTTCTGTTTACTTGACCTGGAACTCTTTCACTTACATAGATCAAGTAAGAATTCATTATACTGCCCATATATTTCTCTCTTAGGCACTCCATGATCAACTAGCCAGTGCCATAGGTTTCTGCAAGTCAGACTTTTCTGATTACTGCTTTGACTCTGCTTTCTATTCATTACTGTAACCATGTCTACCTTGTCTTTTTCAATAAAGTGTCTGTAATTAAGAACTGCCACTTGACCCTTTCTACTTTAGCACCTAATTATTCCATTGCATTTAAAGATTTCAGTTCAGTGGCATCAGTTTCCACTGTAATTTCTGATCTAAAGAAAAAAACTACAGAGTTCTTCAAGGTGTTGGTAAAACTGTGTTCCCCAGGTGGGTGAACAGGTCTTACACGATATATCCACCCTAACATTTCAATCTCCCTAGGGCTTTGGTATCTTCTATAATATACCAAAGTAGTTATAGCATTTCAACATAACAGTGTAGGCCACATTTTGCTTTATGTTTCAGCATGTCAGTGAGTCAAACTATTAAGAAACCTTTTGAACACTTCAAACTGCAACACTAAGTCCAAAATTTCTGCTTAGTGCTTATATATCAACAAACTTGGTTAGATTAAAATTTATGCTTCTTTCACCATTATCCTATCTTAATATCCAGTTGCACACCTATTTCTAGGATTTCTATCTGTATCATTGGAAAATGTATGCAGTTCTTTTGGAGTGTAATATACTTACTCATGTGTCACACTCTGTACTTAATCTTACGAGCCCTACTGGTACTTGAGTCTAGTTATGGGTCTAGAAGCAAAGAGACATAGAAAACGGTGGGTCCTGATAAGAATCAGACCTGTCTTGAAAGCTAACTACCTAAAGGAAAGCCATTACAGGTTCTTTGGCCAAGCAGTATTAACCTCCTTGAAGAAGAACTTGGCAGAATTTGTAGATCTAGTGTCCCCAGCAATCTCAAGCTCTCCTCATTTGTCTGCATTCCAATTGTCCATTCTTCTCAGTTAATGCAGTCACTTTAACAGCAGCCACCCTATAAGGTTGGGGATTCAGTTTGTACTGTAATTCAAACACTCATAAGATGAGTCTCTGGGTTTTGTTACAGAAATTTCATTGCTATGGATACAGAAGATAAAGATTCCGTTCAGGACGAACATAGAAATTTTCTGTTCATTGATGCAGAAAATTTAAAGGTCAGAGTGCATTCTTTTTAATTTTTAATTTTTTTTTAATTCTAAAAATCATTTTTGTACATTGTCTAGCAGAGTTAGGAGCAACCAGCCAATTTCATTATAGTCACTAATTTGACAAAAAAAAGTTGTAAAATAGCAAATATATGGTCACTTAATACCTTGCCTCTTGTAAATATTCAATTAACAGTATCCAACAATGGAAATTTGTGTATACCTCTTGCCACATCATGTCATAGATAATTAGTGTCCTCTTTACTATTAGAAACAGAATAATTGCTACCTTTAGTTAGAACAAGATAACTCATCCTTAAGATTTTGTTCCTCTAGAACCACTCTCAGTATCAAAATCTGTAATTATGTTTTCCAGAGGAAAAAATTTCATCTATCATCTATCAATCGATCATCTATCATCTATCTATGTATCATTCATTCACTCATTCATTCATTCATTCATTTATAGAAGTTGACTCACATATTTATGGAGGCTAGGAAGTCCAAAAGCTGTACAGAAGGCTAGTAGAGTGGAAACTCAGAAAACTGTTGATTTTTGCATTTTTGATTTCAAAAGTTGTAAGGCAAGCCAGCAAGCTAGAAACTCAGGCAGGATTTCTATTATAATCTTGGCTCAATATTCCTTCTTCTCTGGAAAACTTCTTTTGCTCTTAGGGCCTTTATCAAAGTTAACTGATTGTAGATGTCAATCACAATCACATCTACAAAACACATTTATGTTAACATCTAGACTAGTGTTTGACTAAGGTCTATCTATGCCTTTAGTATTATAGGCTAGCTAAGCTGACATAAAATTTTACCATTCCTTTGAGCAAAGACATTCTTAAATGCAACTGGCTTTATCTTCCCCCTTACTAGAAGTGCAAAATACAATGACTACTAACAGTTTAATGCCACTGACTTTATTTATGCTGAGGTGCTAGCATTTTAACTGACATTATTTTTGTGCCAGAAGTACAAATCTCTACGTTAAAAAAAAAAGACAAATAATGCCTTTGTATTTTTATGAAAATAGTTTTAATTCATAGACCTTCTCAACTGGTGGGTTTGAGGATCCCTGTTCTAGCAAATTTTCACTAGCTTACTTCTAGAAATTTAGTTATCAACTTGTTTATAGAGAAATAAATTTGAGATGATCTTCATCCTTTCTTTCCTTAAAGAACTAGAGCATAGTAACTTAACTCCTTTTTTTAGGGTTAGTAATTGAGAACAACATTTCAATGTTTAGTACCATTGCGACTACAGTCCCAATATATTATTAAAATATTTAAATGAACTATAAATGACATGTTATATATCAGACTGAGATTTTATATTTTAAAATTAATCTGCTAAATTCTAAATGGGTTATTTTTAATATTAATAGAATTAATTAACAATAAATAAATAAGCTCATTGTTCATTAGTAAAAAATAATTCTTAAGGAAATCACAGGTTATAATTTAAGTGAAAATGCTTCCTGAAATAATCTTTTAAATAAACATAATTTCTTTTAAGATTCATTTTAGACTCAGGGTAACAAGATGACAGAGCAATAAAGTAACAATTACACTTAAATTTTATTTTTTAAAAAAAGCTTTTTGTTTTTTTAACTGACAAAAATTCTTTCTGTAGAGAGACTTTTACTTATATAGCTAATAGTATATAATATATGGTTACTGTTTTTATCTTTTTCATGTACTTGTTCAACTGCCTCCTCTTCATTTAAAATTATTTATTAAATATTAACTAAGTTTTCAAGATACTTTTAGCTTCAGATACTATTATTCATAGTCAAAGCTAAAATTGATAGCATGTGCCATGTAATAAAGTCATTATTTTATAATAATTTTAATAAAGCAGAATATTTCTTACAATATCTTTCTCATGATATTAGTATTTTATAATAATTTATTAGTATTTTAATTTATTTTAAAATCATTTGGGCTAAATAGGTCTATTACTTCAATTTTTATTGTAGTGTCTTGGGATAAAATAACTCAAAATCTGAGATCAATTTATTTCAATATTCAGCATTTATTTCAATATTCAATATTCAGGTACCACAACTGAAAAAAAAATCATACTTTATAAAGATATACAGATGCAAATAAACCTAAAGAATTTGGTGTACTAATTAAATCATGGTATTTTTTTCTATCTAATCCACCAATTTTACAGAGATTTTCTTCTTTATAGTGGGTTACTTATTTATAATGCCTGTCTTAATCTCCTAGGATTGCTACAACAGAATACCATAGAATGAGTGGCTTATGAATAACAGATATTTATTTCTCACAGCTCTAGAGGCTAGAAAGTCCAAGATAAAGACTCTGGCAGAGCTGATTCTGATGAGGCCCTCTTCCAGGTTCATGAACGGTAATCTTTACCCTGTAACTTCACATGGCAGAAGAGGCAACGGATCTCTCTGGGATTCTTTTATAGAAGCATTAATGCCACTCATGAGGGCTCCACTCTCATGGCTTGTTCAACTTCAAAAGAACATCCCCTCACATACTTCAAATACCATCACATTGGGAATTAAATTTTAATATATGAATTTTGGTGGCACATAAACATTCTGTCTATTCTGATGCCTAATGTTAATGTAAATTTTAAATTGGAATATTTTGTTTCTTTTTAATAATTTTATGAGATGACATGAGGGAGGCACATAATTTTGTTAAAAAATCCTATAAGAAAAGAATGATTTAAAACACATTTTCAATAAATTTTAGGTAACTCTTAAATTTAATTTTGTTTGAATAAAAATGTATTAATGTTTGAATCTGTTAGGTAGTCACAGCATATATTATCTTTTATCTTTCCAATAGATAACCTCCACCATATTTTCTTTTATATAATCACAGTTTGCTTTGAGAGTAGGTGGCATTTAACTGATTTTAGGGAGTGTAGACACCTATAGTAAAGTGGATAAACTATGATTGTGAGAAACAGGTTTGGCCATCTCATTTTTTTTTATTTTAATGGATCTTAAGTTAGATATGTAATCAATTATAGCTCTTATAATTAAATATAATAATGAAATAATATATATAATGAAATATAATAAAACTTTTAATTGCTTCTTCTAATTCAAAAAATGATAAATAAATATATAGATAAATATAGACAGAGAGAAAAAGTAAATAAATCAAGACTTCCTAAAGAAAGGAATTGTTTTTACTCATTCTTTATGCCTGGAATCAGATGTGACTGACGCAAGGCACAGCACCTACCTTGTGATTGTTATGCTTCAGCAAGACAAAAATCCCATTAATGACAGAGACTTAGAAAAGTATAAAGTGTGTCACAAATGACCTGATAGAGCAGCTTAAGCATAGTAAACATGCATTTCTCCAAGCCATATTGTATTTATATCACTATAAGTCTAATTTTATTGCCTTGGAATCAAAAGCATTTTAAGCATTTTATAAGCATTTCTAACAACGAAGAAATGTTATATTAAAGAACACTTGTCATCATAGAGAAAATCACTACTTTTGGTAAACTTGTTTTTTTATAAAGGACAACTGTGATGACTCATCTTTATCTTCGATAACTTTTTAAAGTAGATTTTCCAGGAGCTTTTTAGTAAATATTAACATGGTTAAAAAAGTTTTGATAATTCTTAATCTCATAAAATTATAATAAAGTAATGTATTAGTTATCTGTGATAATATAATTTGTTACTGACTTAATAGGACATGAGTAAACAGAAACATGTCACAAATCTGAAATAAAAATAAGGAATAAAGATTTGTTCTCATACTTTATGTAAACTGAAATACACTATTTTCTATTCATATGAGTCATGGTAAGATATGTAATATATAACTGTGACATTCAAACCAAATGAGGGTCCTTGTGTTAATATGTACATTAAATATGAATAATTTGTTTCTTTTGTAATTTTACTTTAAAAAGTAAAGTAAAACTAATGTTAGTTTAAGGATGGTGAATTGAAATCTACATTTTTCTTTAGAAATTTTCTAAATATTTACAAATTTTCTAAATTATATAAATTCCCAATTCAATAGGAGTAAGAAATGTTTTCAAAACAACAGAAAAATAATAGCAAAAATATTTTGGAAAATAGAAGGAAGTATAAGTTATTACTAATTTAGCAATCTCAGAAAAATTAACCTCTAAGCATAAAATGTTGAAAACTGAGAAGGAAACCAACATATACCACAGAACCCCTATATGGCACAAGAATTAAGTGTACTTTTGATGGTATGAAATAGAACTGAAGAGTATTTCTGGAGGGAAAACTAGAATTCATTGATAATTTGTTTAATAAGAGTTAAAATTTCATTATTATCTGCCTCCTGCACAATGACAAAAAATGGGAAAATCTATTATACTCTGAATAATATAAAAAATAAAAATAGATTTCTCAATTAGAAGAGTAGTATTTCAAAGACAATTAAGAAGCCAGATATTATTTATCTTAGGAATTTGATTAGCACATGAGAAAATTTGCAGTGATACAGACAACAGACATTTCCCAATAAAACCACCAACCCGAACAAATAAAATAAATAGGATAATCAGAATTATAGACCCCAGAAGGGCATTTGTGCAACAAGAATATAGAGAAATTCATTAGAGAAGAATGAAAAGCAGAAATATCTACAAGAAGAGGAAACTTAGCACCACCTTATGAATCTAAATGTATTGAAAATGGTTTAGACAATTGGGACAGAGCATTGTGTGAGTGAAACCTACAGGGCTAATTACCTTGCCCTAAGTCACAATTCTAAGTATTAGATCAGGGAAGCTAATGCAGGTCAAAATTAGTTTTTGGCATGTTTCTTATAAGTATATATTATATAATTAAAATGAGAATATAAAAGGTAGTTTAAAACTTCACTACTGGAGATATCATAAAATTTCTAATAATTTTCTAGATTTTAGATGTCAACTACATGTTGAGATATCCAAGTGCTAGAATGATTAAAAGCCTTTATTTCATTATTAGTCTATCTTTCTTGAAAACAAGTTTACATCTTTTTATACTATTATACACCCAGCATATGTTTTAGTACCTACCATTCCCCATCTATGTGTTACACCAGTTCAATAAATCTTTTCGAGGGAATAAATGGATGTATACTTTTTGTGCTTTTTTTTTTAGTAAATTTTTTCAGGTAACAAGGTATATGTTAATTATTTCTAATAATGGTTTGTTTTAAAATGAGTTATTTATTTCTAGACATGTTTTATTTTTTAAAAACATCTATTGCAGAGCTTAAAAAGAAATGGAAGAAAAATCTAAAATTTATTTTTTGAGCAATGGAATTAGATCAACTTACTTTTTATTTATTTATTTATTTGTTTGTTTGTTTGTTTATTTATTTATTTATTTATTCCTATCAACTTTCTTTAAGGAAATTGAAGAGTATATTGGGTAGACTTTAGAAAACTGACCCTCCCTAAAATTGTAAGAAATGCAATGGTATAAAAAATTGATCTCAAATAAAATGATTACTATGCAACATAGATAATAAAAATTCAGTGTAAAAATAGTACATTTTCCTGAGAAATATTAAAGAATTCTTTTCAAGATAGATACAAATTTATAAATACAATAGGGCATAGCTACTTGAGAAAAATAAAATATAAAATATAAAGATATATCTTGTTGTAATTACTAAGTTTTCATAATATGGATAATCAGAGAAGACAGAGAAGATAACTTGTTATCTTTAGATTTTTTAGTGCAATTCTCAATTTCAAAAAATAGAATACTTTTTACAAAATTCTCAAAGAAAAAAAATGTTACCAGCAATTTATTAATAGTGGATCAGTAGTATTCTCAGATAAGAATTCTGGGAAAACTGTACCCATGAGCTATGTTTTAGTGGAAAAAAAATCTGATAACATACTGATAACTTACATATATATCAAAACAAAAGATTCACTAATGAAGTCATAAGAAGAGTGAAATTGTCAATGATTCAATCAATTTGTGTACCAGATAAAAACAGAAGAATGCTAGTATTTATAGTTTAATAAATAGTAATATTATATACTTTGACAGTATAAATTTGATAATAAAGCAAAATAAGAAAATGAGGGAGGAATGAATAAAAAATAATTGTGTCAATTCCACATGTTTTTAATAGACCTAGTAAATGACTTGATATATGTAATTTAAAATAAATAGAATCTCCAAAGGGGGAATAAAATGAAAGGAAACAACAATTAAACAAACAAACAAATAAAAAGTAGCTTTTAAAATAGAAGGTTTTTCAGGAGTAATTAATGTTATGATTATTTATTTAAAGATTAGCTTATTAAACACCTTCACATTAACTTTAGTTTACTATATTTTAAGTTATAATTAAATGAAATAATCTGTATTATATCAGTGCCAATGGCATTGTATCATTTTCTAATTTTACTTGAAACTCTGTGTCTCTATGTCTGGCTTTTCTATTTAATTTTTCTTGCTGTAACTGCACATAGAGAGGTAAAATATCTGATGTTCACTTAAAGTTACCAATGATTATTTCTAGATGGTAAAATTTAGCAAATTAAATTTTTTTTGTTTTTATACTTTTTGAAGTTCTTATATTATGGTCATTTAAAAAAGCTTATTAATCTAAATAAAAGATATAGTTTATAAATGAATATTGTTGGCTTCTGAATAGCAAAGTGGTTGACTTTTTAATAAAAAATAATATAATTTTTTCTGAGTAATTTCTAAAACCTTCTCAATTAAATAAAATAATTTTTCTTTCCATGAAGAAGGCTTCAAATAGGTACCAAAAGGACTTGAATACTAGCAAGTGATTCTCAATAAATCCAATATATCACCAGAGTTATTTAAATCAGTTTGGGCTAAACTAAAATATATGTATATATATATATATATATATATATATATATATATATATATATATGTACACACACACACACACACACATTTAGATTTTCTTATAAATACTAGTTAGTTTCTAAATATTTCAAAAAATTAAATGTTATATTTAAAACTGACTTAAATTTTCCAGGATTGTGAGTTACCAGGATTTACTTTAAGAGCTCATATTTATGTTTTTCAAATTTGCAAGACTTTTTCCTTTTGTGATTTCTATTTCTATAACTTCTTTGAATAAATAATTTAGTATTGAATATACACACCACTTATTTTTCACTTACAGCAGTACCCTCTTATACTCGGTTTTGCTGTCCACGGTTTCAGTCACCAACAGTCAGCTGAGGTCAAAAAATATTAAATTGAAAATTCCAGAAATTAACAATTTATAAGTTTTAAATTTCATGTTATTCTGAGTAGCATTATTAAATTTTGTGCTCTCCTGCTGCATCTTGCTGGGACTATGAATTATCACTTTGTTCAGCATATCCTTGCTGCACAGCACAATCAGATAGTTTGAGAAACCACATTCATATGACTTTTATTAACATATATTGCTAAAATTGTTCTATTTTATCATTAGTTATTGTTATTAATCTCTTACTCTGCCTAATTTATCAATAAACTTTATAACAGTTATGTCTACATAGGCAAAAACAGTATATATAGAGTTTGATACTAATCCATAGATTCAGGCTTTCACTGGAAGTCGTGGAATGTGCCCCTTATGGATAAGGGTGAACTGATGTATTTTCAGACAAATTAATTTTTAAATAAATTTTTACCTTTTTTTAATGGTGTGTATGCTCAGGCATTTTTTTTATTGGCAAAAATATTTTCCAAAATTCTTAGGTATTTTATTTAAGTTCTTTTTTCTAATCTTTAAATTCAGTCTTCTTTCTAAACTAAAATCTCACTTCAAAAGAAATTCTAATTCCTTTTCTCTAAATGAATTATTCTTATTTTGAAATAAACATAAAAAGAAATTTGCACTGTAAGATCTAAAAATTATATTAAGAATTAATATAGTGATTCC
Organism: Macroglossus sobrinus; assembly: GCA_004027375.1. Classification (NCBI taxonomy): domain Eukaryota; kingdom Metazoa; phylum Chordata; class Mammalia; order Chiroptera; family Pteropodidae; genus Macroglossus; species Macroglossus sobrinus. Next base: position 224,498 of record PVKZ01000441.1, read on the forward strand.
TAACTTCCACAATTTTGTAGTCAATATTTACTTTTGATTTTAATGACTTTAAATTATATAATGAGAAACATAAAATAATGTTTAAAGGTAAAATTAAACCAGAAATATTTTGCACAATTCTTACTGACATGCTCAATACTTCTTTCACTATTATTTATTTTCCCTAAGGGTTTTCTTTATCTCTTCTGTTCAGAAAATAGACTGTTTTTAATCTCAATATCAAGTTCTGCCTGATATTAATAAATATATTTACATAGGTCAAGAATAAAATTTTACAACAAATTTTAGATTTCATGTGACAAATTAAATTCATATAACCCTGGAAGTATCTGAAGAAAAGGAATATCTGTCTCACTATTTCTGAGATAATAATAATTTATGGTTCAACATAATAGTCTAGTTTGATCTTACAGTAAAAGCTAATTCTGTGCTGTATTGTCACAGTCATGGCAAAGATATCTACTCAATTTATTAGTTTACTTTTAAAAATCTTCTTATACTATCACGATGCTTTTTAACTGAATTATTTCAAAATACCACATGCTATAGTTTTCTTCCTTTACACTGTATAGTAATAAGAGTATTCTTTTGTTTTCATATTACTGTAGAGCGATATAAGTTTTATTAAATCTGTACTTTTATTAGTAAGAGTCAAAATATTTCTTAATTTTTAATTAGGCTTAAATGTCATTTATATAATTAAAAAGAGTTGCAATTTTTTAATTCAAATTATTATTATATATAGTAGTTATTTTTAAAAATACTAAACCATTAGCTAACTTAAGAATTATATTTTATACTAGCTATTCTTTTCTTATCTTAAAGTCTTACTTGCTCTCATTTATTTTTTACAGGTGAAATAGTTGATCCTTGTTAAGTAAATTTACAAGACCAGATTTGAGTAACAATAGAATGGAAATGATGTACAAAATCAGAGAGATAAATAATTGAAATATAAAACTATTCATATAATAAAGATGAATTTAGCTTAGTAATGTGACCATCTAGTAGATCAAAAAGAGAGAGCTGGAATCAAAGTTTTTCTAGCATTTTATCATGACTTGAGAAAAGTAGTGGTGATTGTTTCTCAAAGAATAGTAATCTATAGAATTTAAAATATGTGAGATTAAACATGTGTTTTAACAAAGACCTATGTCTTAGAAACATAATTAGAATCTTGGCTTTATTAAAGTATTTTTACCTGTAAAATAGAAATAATATTATTTCCCACATAATGTAGTAATTTTTAAAGATTTTATGAACTGTAGCAGTATTTAGTCATTAGTAAATACAGATCAGTTTTTTCTTGTATTTCTTATAATAGTATCATTATATTTGATGATACACATTTAAAACTAACTCACATCCAATGTCTTCTTCATACTCTTTCTCTGTTAGTGTACTGTCATTATTGATAAATGCATGGTTTTCTAATACTTCAATGTACAGTGCATGGTAATCTCAAATCATTTTATATTAAATGTGGCAGAATGATAAGTCAAAGTGTAAAGCCTTTTATTCATTTATTCATTCATACATTTATTCATTTATTTGTGCAACAAAGAGTAATAAACATTTATCAGTCACCATCCTATCAATTGGAAATTAAGATGTACTAGTAGATTAATCTCTTTCTTCATGAAGATTAAAACTATTTTGATTTTAACTTGTATTAAAGGCTTAAGATATATTCAAAGATTCCTGAAATTTTCAGACATAGAATAAAGGTAGGGAAGAACTTCAGAAATAAGAAATTTTCTCGAGGCCTCTAGAATCGCATTTCCTTGGAAATTAAATAGTTGATACTTGTTTATAAATTAATTAGCAATGTAATGTGGTTGCAAGTCTTCTTTGCTATCTACTTCTGTTGATGATATTTATAATAACCAGAATTTGTTGTTTTCTTACATCCACTCAAGTACATGTTACCAACTACCTTCCAGGGAGCAGAGTTTTAGATACTGAGAATATAAAACTGAAGATGACAATATTATTACACATATGAAATTTGTTGTCTTAGTATAAGAAGAAAAATTAAACAAAAAAATTAATTTAGCATGATGAATGGTGTTGTTTATAAATTTTATGGCCTATTTGTAGAAGCAGATAAAATAAAAATGATAAGTGTTATTTAGTATATTTTATTAAAACTAAAGATGTATCTTTTTAAAGTTATACTCCTTAAAAATTTTTATGTCAAATAACTTATATTGTTGTCATGTACTTTTTCAGCATAATTACAAACAGGAATAAATTTCTTTTTTACTTCAGAGATGGCGAAGTAAATGTAGAAAGAAAAATTGAAGACGAAACACATTTTTATGTTGCACAAACATTGAAAAAATCTTATTGGTTCTTAAGACTATAATTGTTTCCTGTTAGACCTACCTTTTGTTTATATGATGAAATGACTGAATGATCAATTACTTTTTCTCAAAATTCTTATTCTTTTATGTCATTTTAGTAATACTCTGTCATTACTCATGCATGGGAAACAAAAGAAGCAGATGAACACTGATAGCCATAAAATCTAAGGTATTGATTCAGGTACCTGAATCCATGCCCCATATCTTTAAAGACATACTTAAATTATGATATTTTTATCATAAATAAAATATTTAGAATAATGTAAAATAGCAAGTCAGTATTACATATTAATTAGTTATAAAATATTGACTTGCTGAAATACTAAGATGAGTTTAAATGCTTGCATATCAATGAAGTTAAAGAAAAAAACATTGTTTGAAAAGATAATAGATTTGGCACAGTAAAATTTAAATATCAGAGAATTTTAATTGGAATTTAAAAATATGATTTATTTTTCCTAGTTTTGCTTAATATGATACATATTTATATATGTATATATAAAAAGAAATAGATATATGTATGTGTGTGTGTGTATATATATATATATATATATATATATATATATCCACATATATATACACCTAAATGCACCATATGTACCTGCATAGTTTGTTAAATATACAGGTATACAAATACCTACAAATATATGAGTATATATTTTATGTCTTTACTCATTACTCATATATCTTCTGTAACACTCTACTATATTCTATGTTATATCCACATACTTTAGCTATCAAAGACCTTCATAACTTTGTCTCAACCCACTATTTTGACATGATCTTTTACTGGTGTCACCATGCTTCCTACCTTGTAGCCAGACTGGGTTGCTGCTGTTTGGATGAACATGTTCTGTCCTAATCCGTTTATCATTTTCTATTTCTACTTTTGAGAATTCTTCAGCAATAAATAGATGACAAATTTTAGGTAACTATATTTATAAAGTCTTTCATGAATTAATTTTCATAAAAGTACTCGGTATTTCTTGTTCATGTGGACCCCATTCACAGGTTTCTATTAAAGCATAGCAAACATACACATACTTACTAGAATTAAAAAAAACACTTATGAATTTTTGTGGGTCAAGAATTAGGAAAAGGCACAATGTGTATGTCTGACCTCTCTTTCTCAAAGTCTGGGGCTTCAGTATGAAGACTTGAATACCTGAAAATGATTTAAAAGCCTGGACATAACTTTATTAGCATATCTACTGCCTGAGCTGGGAGGCCCAAAGATTGGGCTCAGCTGAGATTGTTGACTTAAGCAGCTACACATGAACACTTCATGTGCCTGAAGCTTCCTCATATATGCTGTCTTCAGGATAACCAGCCTTTACATTGCAACGCAAGGCTCCAAGAGTGATTGTGGGAACTATATGGTGTTTTCTGCCTAGTTTCAGAAGTTATTCAATGTTGTTTCACTATAGTAGTATCAAAGGCCTGCTGAGACTCAAGGGTAAGGCAATAACATACTACTTGTAGATGAAAAGAGGGTCGAAGAACTTGAAACCACTATAAAAATCACAATGGACTCTTCTATAACATTCTAACAAACATATTTCCTGAGATTTTTGTTTTTCTTATTGTAGTTGTTTTCTCTGATTTCTCCACCTGGAATAAACAAGTTTAAAAATATAGATGTTTTACTGTCACTATTATTTATATATATATATATATATATATATATATATATATATATATAATATTTATATATATTATTTATTATTTATATATATATATAAATAATAGTGTAAAATGTTATATATATATATAAAATTTCTGGTTTATAAAACCTGGTGATAGTGATTAATATTCAAATAAGTCAAAAATATCTATTGAATTATTAATATTGAATTATGAAGTAGAGTTAAGGGCCATAAAACATAACCATAAACAATTCATATTTAATTTATTTTTGAAAGGGAACTGTCATGTCATAATGACTCTATAAATAAAGGTATTGATATTGCACATAGATATGATATTCATTACAAGAAGGGAAGCTAAAATTATTTTAAGTTCTTAAATTATTTTATTCAAGTAATTACATTAATTTGGGTCTTAGAAAATTATTTACATAAGCTCATTTCTATTTAAAGTGAATGAGAAATTTAAAAATTATCTTCTAAAACTTCATACATGTCCTGAAATCAGTTTATCATTCTTGAGCAAATAAAATCTATGTATCAACTCAACACATCTATTTATTTTTGCCTGAAATCACAGTATTTTGTTGTTGTTGTTGATTATATTCTACTATGATAAACTAGATTATTGCTCTGATCATATGAATTACATGAGTCATTGAATAATGCAATAGGAACTTCTATTTTTGGCTAGCACACTCATTTTGGCAGATACTTTTTGTGTGTGTCTTGTGTCATCATATTTATGTTAAACCTGGGCCAATGTCATTAACACAAATAGATGAGTATTTTCTCATATGCAATGCATACATGTCAACATTCAGTGATTTAAACTAATCTATTTTATTTTTATCACTATAGAAATAAGCCTTAGTGCTAATATTGTTATTTAAAATTAGTTTTTAATCTCTACGAGCCAGATCATCTTGAAATAAATTATTTTCTGAGATCTATAAATCAGTGTAGAATAGCCATCAGAGTATGTTTTTACTTTATAGATCAAAAGTGATTTAGGACTAAAAGTAAATCACAACTAAAAATTCTGAGCAGGTGTTAATTTAATCTAGATCTTGGTATGTGTATTTCATAATTGCTAAAATGACTCAATGAGTGTGTGTTTTGATTTAATGCTACAGCACAGCAAGCAAGTGATGATAAATAGAATTGATAAAGAGAAGAGCAGATGCTTCATTGTTTAACTGTATCTTTTTACTAAAGTGTATAGTTGCAAATATTCTTTGACAGTGCATTTGCAATGATGTGGATGGGAATCTTGTTTATGAATTCAACTGGCTAATCTTTGTTATCTTGAAAAAAAGATAATGAGGCCTGTGAGTATATGACAAAGCGAATCTGAAGGCATGATTCAGGAAACAATCTTATTGTTCTAAAGGCTGACCCAGTGTATCTTTAGTTTACTTTGTAAAAAAATATTTATTTTATTTGTTTTAAGAGAAGTCTTGTGTGTCCAAAGTGTAAATTCACGTTATGAAGAATATGTGAAACTTCATAAACTTTGTATCTAACATGTAAAAGAAAATTGCTCCAGAATCGTTTTCTCATTTGGGCCTAAGAAACAGTGTTATCTATTTGGAATTTGAAATATAAAATAATCTGTCTCTTACACATAATAAGCACATAAAAATTTCCAAGGCTTGCCTCATTAAAAATTTTCAGTGGGAAAAGACAGACTTTCACAGTGCTGATGACACCAGGAAAATTAATGTCAGACATGCTTTAGGGATAGTAAATGGCAAATTCTGGATGATATGTGACTAAAGTACAACATTTTGTCTATCACATTCTATTAAAAATAATGAGTGATTCCTGAAGAAGAAATGATAATTATACTTCACATTGTGGTGTTGCACTATGTGACAAAGAATTACTTGTGAGTTCCTTGAATGGTAAGATCACAAATGTAAAAGTGACCTTGGTATACAGAATCTACACAGCAGCCACAGAACAATTAAGAGTTCCAAGGCAGTGCCTTTTATCACAGGTTTGTTAAAAGGTGGACAAGGGGTTGAAACCTACTCTTCTCTTCTGGTGCCCAGAACTCACTCAAAATATTTCTAATGTGAAAGATGTTCAAATCTTTGAAAATGATGAATAAAAATAACCAAACAAATAAATTAAAAAACTGATTAATTTTGATTAAAAGAATGTAATGAATAAAAGAACCACTTAAAATATTTAAAAATTAATAGCTGAAACAGAAATGAATATAACTATTGAATTATTAATTAATATTAAAAGTACATTATTTCATAAAAAAAGCAAAAAGCAACAATATTGAATACATTTAATTATTTAAGCTATATGTAATCATAATAGTTTTGATTTTATTATATATATTATATAATACATATTTTATTATGTATTTTATTATGTATTATATAAATATTAAGCATACTGAGTTTGAACTACTTGCATATAATATATCTATATGAATGTTAAATTACTGTTGTACTAGAAGAGTATTGCTTTGGAGAAAATTTTTATTTTCTCTTTTATGGTTTTCAAAATAAAGCATTCACTTAGTCAACTCTATGCCATCATAACTGTTGGGATATTGAGGTCTTATAGCAGCAATTAGGGGTCAGTTTTAGGTTATAAGCTAAAGATATGGTCATGGCAAACAGCTAAGGTTAAGTGAATTTGGGGGGAAAAAGTTGCAGAAAGAATAACACCGAGCATGCATTAAAAGTCACCAACATCCTAAAAAAGCCAAAGAAAGAGGATGTATGAATCTTGGCAGTCTTTGTTAAAGAAATTCAAGCCCATTTGTTCCTTGATAATTAGTGCTAACTTGTAATAAGTAATTGGACACTCAAATTTTAGACTATGAACCATAACATTTGAACTTTGTTAACAAATTTTTAAAGACATGGTTGTGTGTGTGTGTGTTATACACTCTAAATTGTCTCCTATAAATATTTCATTGCAGTAAATGTCTTATTTTGTTGATTCATAGTAAGCTGTCTATTCAAGGAATCTCTCTTTTGTGAAGATTTTAAATATATACAAGCTCCAAATATATGAATTGCTTAGATTAGTAAACATTTCAGAGATGCAGAAATACACAAAGTTATTTTCAATCTAACATTATTTACATGATAGTTATCAATTATCATTCTCTATGTTCTCAAACTTTTACCTCCGAACAGTTTTAATGACATATCTTTTGACTAGTTATTAATAGAAGTGAAATAATTTGAAATTAGAGTGGATTACATTTATAATGATGATTTCTATTTTTTGAATGTAACATAGAATCCTAAGCTAATAGGGTTCATTAGCTTAGCTAGAGCTAGGATTCATAATTACCCAGCTTATGATGATTGTTATTTCCTCTTCACACTTATGGGAATATATTTATATCAATTGAAATGAAGAGTGACTAAACAGTTTCACAAAATGTAATATAAATCAGTCTCACGAGTGGTGTTCAGACATACAGGCGGGTATTCAATGGTCAGTGTGTATTGAAGGACAAGATAAGAGGACAAAATTGTGATGATAGAGAGGAAAAACACTTGAATTATATTTTCTCAAAAAAAAAAAGTTCTTATCCTCAAAAGTGGACCTGAGGGTCAGGAAAATGTCTCGCAGTAGAGCCCAATCTTGGCAGAAACAAAAAAAAGGATATGGGTTCAATATTGGCAGATGTTGTAAATGGTACCTTGGTTTTCCAGACATTATTGAATGGAAGTGGTTCAAGGGAACAATTGACTTAAAAATGCATGCAAGAGTGCATGTATATTGATTTAAGAGTGTACATAAGACTATCTCTTAGTCATAAAATTAACAGAATAAAAAGGCCTTACTTCTTTTAGTCATCTAAGGAGGTAACAAGGCAAAAACAGTCTTGGAAATAATATGGCCATGTTGCCATTTGCAATTTTGCTGATATTTTGGGGACATTGAAACAATTATACATATCAAATTTACATGAGTTAATGTGATTAGAATAAAATGATAATATCTTTAAAATCACATAGTAGGACAGTTGTTCTTAGAAAACCTGGTCTTTTTCATGATCTTAGTCTAGATGATTATTTGCCTAAAATAGTGAATTTCCTAAAAGCCTTTATTCAAAAACTATTTTTAGAATTAAATCTTTATTTCCAGTCTTCCTACAAAGCCTATATCTAACAATGAAAAAATCTGGAAATAATTAAGCAATTTTTAGTAATTATTAAGATTATAGTATATGTAGTGATGCCCAACATTTCAGATTTAAACACAGACTGCCAGCCAAACCTCTCTCAAGACCCTCCTTTTTCTTTACTTTGAATAGGTGGTTTTATCTATTTATGCTGACATGAACTATGCATAAATGTTCTTTCATCTCAATATGTCATTTTGTTAGGTCACAAAAAATAATTAGAATATGTGGTGAATATAAATCTTACTTCAAAATTTATTTTTAATCCTCATTCTGCTGCCATAGTGGAAATAAGATTTTAAATTGTGGTCAGTCCTTTCTCTTAAGCATTGATTGTGGGGGTGTAGACTTATTATGACATTGGTAAGGGGAGAGGTAGTAAATCTTGTTCTCTAAGTCAAATATCCACACTATAATATTTCCATCAAGTTATCCATATTTACTTACTGTCACTGGTTATTGATTTACACAAAATGCTGTGGAGATGTTTTCCATTTCCATTTCCATCTTTAGCTCTTACAGGTTTTATAGGTACTCCAACCACTATCTCACCCCAAGTGACTATATTTGAATCATTTTGACTTCCATTTCATGCTAACAAATAGAAAACACTGTTTAATGCTCAGCATGTCTACACAGACAATTTCTGTTAAAGTGTTGTCAGCCGTTACTTCCAGGATCTACCCAGTCCTGTACAATTGTTTTACTGCTAAAATTCCTCAATCCTATAAGAAGTGGTTCCAGACCCACTTTCCTTGGATTTTCATTCCTTCTTGTTTTTCCACTGAATTTTCTGATTTCTCAAGCCTAAAAGAATCCTTTCCAGTCTTTGATGGAAGGAAATATTGTTTTCATTCTTTCTGTATCCTGATAAATATTTTCTCTCTGATATGATTCCTTTAGTGTTTAGAAAATTAAAATTCAGGAATAGACTCCATTTTCTATGTTCTAATCTATGACATATCTTCTCTGAAACAAAGTAGCATAGGATGACCTAGATGATTTAATGGAAAAAGGGCAGTATGGGTAATAAAAATTATATTTCAAAACATAATCTTGATTCACATGTAATACATATAAATATTAATACTGAAGGGAAAAAGGAAGAGAGGTTAATAATTCTAGGAGTAACTATAAAAGTAAATAGTAGAAAATCCCTAAATAAAATACAGAACCCTTGGAAAACTGGCAGGAAACAGAGATATAAAGAATAAACAATAGTTGACATGAGGAAGAAAAAAATTTATAGACAAAAAAAATGTAAAAATAACAAAAATTACTTTTTAACCAAACATGTTACTTTTTGCCTGCTTTATGTCAGGCACTATGCTGGTGCCTTAGAATCAAAGCAATTGGCAAGACACTACTTAATTCTCCAAGGAGTTCAAAGACCAGTGGTAAAGACAAGGAAGTAAGACAAAATATAATGCATTATGATAAATCTAAAATATAAACTGAGTTAGAGGGCCTGCTCAGAGTTCTGATATACTAGTGATGGCGATAGTGATAAGAAATGTGTATGTGTGCATGTGTGTTTGGTGGTTTCCAAGTTGAATGGCATATGTGTTGATTCTTAAAAGAGGATGAGAATGTGGTCTATTTACAAATCTACAGGTGATCTGTATATAAACAAAAAATAAGGCCATCTTAGAAAAGAACTGGCTATGAAACTGTATTTTTTCACATTATCTGGAAAGAAATTAATAATTTGTTTCTTTTTAAAAATTAATACAACAAGAAGACATCAGTTGTGGTTATCTACTTAGATTTACTTTCTTACTGATACTTGATAATAGCTGGATGCATGTCAAGAAAGAGGAACAACCTGTATTCCTGGAGCACTGAAAGAATTCAGTTCCCTTCCTTTATTTCCTTTTTTATGTTTATTATGAACCATGAGCAAGGATTCATGGAAAGGTAGGCAATTTGTGGTTCTTGCCCTCAGCATGCTCAGGCTTATAGTGTAATGGGACATTAGAGAGTACTAATTGATAATTACGTAATATAAAATATGCAGACCAAGGAAATACTGAGGAAATCTGAGGAGAAACCAACCATCTCACTGAGAAAATTCTCAAATTTTTTACACAGGAGCCTATACTAGAGTTTATACTTTGTAAAAAGACAACAAAAGATAGTCAAAAAGAAGAGGAAGTAAAGGAAGATATTCCTGGCAGAGGGGAAATATGACATGTGTAAATTCTGATTCTAGCTAGACTGGAGAAACTAGTAGTAAATTAGTCTTATAACTATGGACAGCTATATGGTTGGATAAACCATAGAAAACAACTATTTGCAGAGATTAGACAGTAGGAAGAACAAAATTATTTTCTGTAAGAAGAGAGAAACAAATAAAATGAACCCCAATAAATGTACACCAAAAGGGGAAACTATTATTGACATGATAATTAAAACATTCTAATAATTTTTATCAAAAATTATTTTAATGTTCTTTTCCTTTTATTGTTACTGTGGAATCAAGAAGTTAGATGACTGCATAACTACATTTACTATTTATCATATTCTTACTACATGGCAAGATTTATATACTTGTGGTCAATGACCATAGTTTATGTGGGTATAACAAAGTAGCTGAATTTAGAGTATTAACTCCAATGAAGCTTAGATGATGGGATGCATTAAAAGAGATGTATCCTGTCCCACATTGTGAAGCTTATGATACCTTCAGGAATATTTAAATCATCTTTCAAGATGGCAGAATCTTCTTCATCAAAATGAAACTATATACTTTTTCTGATATGAAAGATTAATTCATATATTCTTTAAAATTAGCTTGAGTAAATATTTTAGGTTATTCTTGCTGGTAGATAAAATCACAGCTAAAGATTTGTAGAGATATTCAGTAGAACACTTGTCACAATACCTCTTAGGCACAGGCAGAAACGCCTGCATTATGCAAGTAATATTTGAGATATGAGTTTCAGGTAGACTGGTTCATAAATTATAGTTTTATATTAACCCTACCCTCTTAGAGCACCTGTTCTTTTCATACAAAAATATAAGGAAGCACATTTACAGCCAGCGATTTGAGAAAAGATTAATATTTTAGCTTTATCTGCCCATTGGTAGATTTGAGTAATTATTATATTACAAGGAAAAATAGATCCAGAGAGTCTGATATTAAATCCCTAACAGGGTTCTAAAATGTCAGTTGGATCTTAAACTAAGCCATATTACTGTGTAAGCTCCATAAAGGGATTGCTGAACCTGTGTATTGATTAGCCACTTGTGGGAGACTGCATTCTGCAGGAAAGATAAACATCTACTTGGGGTCCTATTCTTTGGGAGAAAAAGGCGCTTATATAAGTTAGAAAATCTAAAACTATTTTTCTTAATTTTGACACTGACATTTAAAAAATATGTTTTTTTCTGTACTGTATGATTAACAAAAGGAAAATAGAATATGGTTCATAGTTTTCCTCACTTTTACAACCTCTGCTATCATTAAATGTGACTACGATATTCATGCAGACATCTTAACCTCACAAATAGTTGACTGCTTCCATTCTGATTACCTTCAACTCAGCATCCTGTGAACCACACAACTCCATGCTACATGTAACATATACAGACAGAAACTTCAATCTGTAACTATCACTCACACTCTTCCAGTTTGTAATCTGATACTTTTAATTCTTATTACATATTTTTATTGTCTTCATTCATTCATTCAATCATTCAATCATTCAATCTGCAAGGAGTATAATCCTATTACATGATAATAATTCCCTTAACTCTCCCATTTGGATGCTGGAAATATAAATATATTTTACCAAACTACATATCCTTAATTAGTTTTATATAACATATTTTTCAAATAATCATATAATATGAGTATTAAAGATGATTAAAAACAGATTTATTTTCTGTGTGCTGTGGAAACAGAAAGGACAAAATAGCAAACTGAGCTTAGATGGGTTAAGGATCATTTTAAAGACTATGGTTGCTAAACTTTTCTTCTTCATTTGATCTGCCTTTTCAGGTGGGAAAAGCAGGAAGATCTATGCTGAATATCAGCCCAAAGTCCTGAGATGCCCTGTGAGTTCAGATTTTCTATCACATTGCATCTGTAAATATAAAAGAAGAGACCAGAAATGTGACCTGTGCTCAGATCATAAAAGACCCTGTCCCAAGCTAAAGATTAGGATTCATTCACCACTTTGCGACCTTTAGAATTTGGCTTTACTTATTAATCATAACTGGAGTCAAATTCAGAAAGAAAATATAAATCTATTTCTCACTGTCCTTCATCTAACCTATTTCAACCTTCGAATTCTATTTCAGAAATGTGACCCACAATACCTGGCTGAATGATGAAATAAAGTTTCAAGTTAGACAACATAATTACTGTGTTGTTAAAACCCATTAATCAAAGTGAGTCTCCATCCACCCTCTTGATTATTAAACAATAGAAATATTGAAAGACTGACTGTTCATTCAAATAAAAAGAAAAATGATAGCTCTTCCCAAGAAATCATACACTGACATTTATTGTCAGTTAGGGACATGCAGTAAATAGATATTCCAAAGAAGTGTTAATTTCAGAAATTCTGTTTAAAACTATTAGTGCCATTTATCTGCGATCATGTAGGTATATAAATGCATATTAATTTGTCTTTTGATCTCTCTCTCTTTCTCATCCTTTTTCATTTAGTCTTTCTTTCCTTTCTCTTATTGACTTGGTATCTACTTCTCTTAGTGATAAAAGACACCTTACTATTCCCCTATAAATGTATGTTTTTAATCAACTTACCTTTTGTTTCTATCTATTTAGGCAAATCTTTATGAATTTGCAGATTGTACTCCTATGTCTTGTTGATATTTTTGTTTCATATTTTCCCATAAAAATTTCTCTAGAGACACCATCTGACAGGCTTAAAAGTAAATGAATAATAATATTTTTAACTTCTCCAGTTTTCTATCACATGTTACCTACTTCCTCTCTCTACTATAAACAAACAAACAAACAAACAAACAAAAAAACACTTCATCTTCACATGTGCTATGCTCTCTCACCACTGTCTCCAAACCCAAATCTCACTCTCCTCTGCTTCACTTACTCAATTCATCCTTCAAACTCTGAGATAAGGTGTTTCAGGAGTATTCCTTAAAATCAGCTTTATGTTTTAGACTGTAATGAACTCTCTTTATCACAATATTTTAAGAAAACAGTTTAATCACCTATTTGCTTGGCAGTATTCTCCACTAAACTAAGATTTGTAATGTCAAATGTCATGGGCGTTGTCTGCCTTGACCGATATTTTACCCATGGGGTTTAGTTTGATTTCCTAGCACTTATAAGTACTGAAAAATAAATCAATGACTAAAATAAGTGAGAGAAAACTTAAATGTTGGTTCAAGTCCCTTATCATCTTGGCCACCTTAACATTAGCCCCAAACTTCTCTGGACTTTAGATTTCTAATCTATGGAATGGGGGTATTGAACTAGATGGCCACTAACCACCTTTTCAGGTTTATAAATGGCAATATTTGGAGAGAAACTACTTTTCATTGACATTATATTTCCATCTTGTAAAAACTTCACCAGAGTAAATCCTGGTGAATTCCTGTTATGTTTCTTAATCCCTCTCCAGACAAGGAAGAGTAATTTATCTGGAGGAGGCTCTGGCCATGAGTGCAGAGCGGGGAGCAGTGAGGTTCTCCGCTGCTTGCAGGGCAGGTTCTGTTCCTATGAATGAAGGTCTGCAATTGACCAATACTGTCTGTGGCCAGGGACTTAAGTGTCTCTAAATTAGACCTATTTAGTATCACACTAAATTTCTATACAAAGTTGTCAGAAACCTTTTTCCCTTAATCTATAATACAGTGCAGTATAACAGGTCATATTTTACCACCATATATCATAATTCTTTAGCAGATTATATCTTTTATATTATAGGGAGTCATGAATAGATTTATAGGTTGTTGAAATTTTAAATATCTTTAAAATAAAAACAATACGTTCCCTAAATAATGCCAAGCATATATTTTAATTCTCAAAACCATTCTTTAAAATACTGTCTTACCAAAAAAATCAAGGTCAAACAAAGATAAAACAATATACATTAAGATATTTTTAGTTATAAGGATGAGTAACAGACTAAAATTTTAAATCAGGAATGATAATATTAGTGTGGCATTATAATCTATTCATCAAAATCAAAATGTTCTGTGGGCAAACATAGACACAATGGCATTAGATACTGCAATAGTTATGACATGGAAGTTAACATTTCTATAGGAATTATTAATGGTGAAAAAGTGGACGAAATTGTTCTAATTCAAAGTTATATAATGCTAAGTAGATATATGCATTTAAATGTCCTTCTTTGTACAACCCAAGTGTGGCTCTTACTCCTAACTACACAAGGAAATTCTGCTTTCTTTCTAATTTCATATAAAAAATATACAAGCATATTTCCTGAAGTGCAGCAACTTGTTGCAGTGCAAAACTTCTGGTTAAAAATTTATGGCATTTGGAAATTGGTTTCAGTTAAGCCATCGATAAATATCACATTATGTATACTTTGCACAGCAATTTCTCTCTGCCTTTGTTTCTGAAATGGGAAAATTATTTCTAGGAAGAAGTTAGAGCAAAATATTTTTATGGAAATTTTGGGCTCTGAGATACATGTTTACTCCTCTGGAATACTCAGGGATGAATGGCAGATCTTCACAATAGTGAGGTCACTATTTTTTTTTCTATGCTCTTATTCAATGAATGCTATTAATTCTGATGTTTTCGGTTTTAAATCGCCCATTTGAATAATGCACCCCGGTAATCCACACGGAAGAGCACACTGCATGGAAACTACTGAGCAAGGATGTATCTGGAATGTGATTTCCCTGGAAATATCACTTTTTTGTCTCCTTATTTTTCATCTAGCTTTTGTTGAAAACTTTATAACTGCTTCTTCTACATGTAGCCAAAAAAAAAATCCCATTAAAGTTGAAATAAAAGCACTTATCCCTATCACAGTCATTGGTTCAGATCAGTACCAGCTGGAATTTTCATGGTCTATGGTTCTACAAACCAACATATTGAGGTCATTTTTTTTTTTCTGTCAGTTGCAAATGATGGAAAATGTCAGCTTATGATGAACAACAATCTCAAAAAGTGGCATGGCCAACTAATTTAAGCTGACGCACATGGCTTCTGTTCACTTTGATGCTTTCATATACGCCCAGACATAACATGCCTTCAGAAAATGCTGAAGTTATCTTTTAACCTTGGTTTGTGGGGACCCTTTAGCTCATGTTTTTTTTTTTTTATGGATTATTACAGTTTTAGCCATTTATAAAATCTCAAATATACTTTATTTTTATATTTTTTACATTTGGTTTTAATTAGAAGATGATTTTGGAAACATAAAATTCTCCTCATCTTGTTTTTAATGTCCATTTTTGACTTCTAAAAATCTAGCATAGAAATGAAAGTTAGAGATAAAATTTATAGAATTACTTCAAATAGTTTTTCTAGCACAAAAAAAGAGCAAAATTTGATCACAATTGCTTTTCACCTCTTATTAGTATTTAACCAGATGAAAGTCCAATTTCAAAGTAATTTTGAAGCTAACAACTAATTTTTATTATAGTAAAGTACTTTATGTTAAGGGATGTAAATAAATTCTAATTACACGTTTAATTTTTTTTTTACCAGTAATCTTTCACTTTTTCTAATTCTTAAAATGGAGGGGTTTTTTTAAATTAAATTCATCACAGGAAATATCAGTATTTACTGAAGAATAGAAATTATTATATCACATTAAGGAAATTATATAGAAACATCATGTAAGCAGAACAACGCATGTTGAAAATCCAAAAACATAGGCCACTTATGATAAAATTGAGTATATAAGGTAATATTTTCTTCTGCAAAATGCTATAATTTTGCATGTGTAAAGAGAAATATTTCAGTACTCCATATTACAAATAAAACACTAAGAGATTCCTATTTCCTTTTTTCTTTATAATCTATCATTCAGACTATAATTTTGAAATATCAACTTTAAATTGAAATCACATGAACAATGTTTATAAAAAAGAAAATCTTCCTAGTATACCCAATTTTTATTATTTCAATGGACTTTGATAAAAAAAAAAGTTGGAAGAAAAATCTATTTTTTGTATACCATGCTTAGCTTAAACTTTAACAGCTCATTTAGTTCTTTCATGGTAAGGTCAGTAAACAGTAAGTGGATGTAGGAAGTAAGAACAAAGAGGAAATGAAGATAGAGAACATGGAAATTTACATTTAGAAAAAATATTGACTAAGGCCATTAGGGTTCTATGAACAATCAAATTTGTGTTTTCTGTTCTAGTCAGTATCCTTTGCCCCTTGCCTTTCTGTGTGTGTGTGTGTGTGTGTGTGTGTGTGTGTGTGTGTGTGTGTGGTGTGTGAGTGTGTACTTCTAAATACGATTATTATTTTCCTTTGAGGTTTACTTTTGCAGTCTTTACCTCCAGGTTTCTTCCATCAAAGACTATCACATTTGAGCATGTCCTCAGTCAGGTTGTGATTGGAAGTCAGACTGTATGTGCTTCTCCTTCTGACCTTGTAATTGCCTACATGAGAGCAATCAAACATATCAGCTAGAACAATCTTGTGTACCAGCTGGAAACCTTTCTTTAATTTAAATGAACACACCAGTTTAAACACATTTGTTTGAAGAGTTATTTCTTTTGGAAGGAAAAAGTGTGTTTACTCCAAGGCTTCTTGAATTAAAGAATGAGATCTATGGTTTTAGGACCAGAATATGTGGAGATAATCAGAAGACATGCCTTGTTCTTTTTATGTTGCTAAGTGAAATGATGTAAAAATCAATATTGGTGACCCCTATGTAGAAATCTTTAAATCACAGCCTATCAAATATTATTTAGTATTTTTTCAGGCTTCCTTCCTTCATAATAAACTCAGAATTAAAATCTATTTTGTGTTTAGTAAACAGATTTTCTTATTTTCTTAAAAAAAATTGAATTACATAGATAACTCTAAGTAATGCCAGTCAGTGTTTTTACCTTTTTAACTTTATATTCGCCTTTTTAAAATTCAGCAATAACAGCAATTATAGTCTGTAACTCAAATAAACTACATAACACAAGGTGAATGACTGGTTTATCTGGAACACAGCTTACAAGGACTTAGAGGATTTTGATAAATAAGAACTGGCAATTTAATAGCATTACTAAAACCTTTGATATTAAAGAAACATATACACATAAGGAAAATGAAGAAACTATATCATTTAAATCTTCTCTGTGATTTTTGTATACCCTAAATATATTTCAAAAAACGGAAGTACTAAAAGGATAAAATTAAAATATTACTAGGTCCTTTGTATTCTCTGTAAATATATCTCATTTTAGAATGTATAAAACTGCCTTTAAGTCATTAAAATACTGGGTAAAGCTCTTTAGCAACTTGTCAAGCTATGCCTCAAATAATCAACTGGGATCACCCCTATCAAACTAGTCCCTTGGTTTCAAGTGCTTAATTTTCTAAAAAAGTGTCAGTTCCTGAAAATAGTGCCAATGGCCTATTCATCTATGAATTCTAGCATATTTCTGAAGATATAAAAGATGTTCAATCAATGCTTCTTGAAGGAATTAAATAAAACCTTGATCTCCCTCACACACACACACACACACACACACACACACACACACACACACACACACGCATGATTGTACAATTATACAAGATATAATTAATCTATGATTCTTGGGTGGATCCTTGGATATACATTTATTATAACCAGTATGATCAAGTGAATAAAAGTCTTATGTATACCATTTATAAAGAAATATATTTTAAGAGAACTTCTAATATCTTCTCGTTAACTCAATTTGCCATTCAATGTTGAACCAAGAGTATACTTGTTCAATGAATATATTATACTAAGCAGTCAGGAGGTTGTGAAGAGTATTAAGTATTTTCCAGACTTTTCAAATACCAACGAGGCAGAAGGAAATAATTACTAGATACATTTAAAACATTATAGTCAAAATGAAATTAAGCATTTTGTTGCATTAATATCGTATACTTCTTTCTATTCTAGTTAGATAACTACTGTATTATGAACTCCACTTTGCTAATATGCTTTGGAGAAATAAGAAATGTGGGCCGAAGAATCTTTACTCTCTTATTCAGAGAATGTCTCATGCAAAATAATTTGCAAAAGAACAATAATTCAATAAAATTGAACTAAGAGGCTTGCTTTAACTTTCTTTTTGCCTGCACAGAAATAAATGTTTTGAGTACATAGTGCATAGTGGATGTTAAGTATTTATTAAATTGTGTTTAAATGATAATTTCTTCTCATTTTGTCTATATTTCTTCAAAGTTATAATAAGGTTCAGAAACACATGTAACTAGAATATCAATTTAATTTGGTTCAGGGCAGCACACATTTAAAAAGAATTCCAACCCACAGCCCATTGGTTAGAGAAATTCCATTTTTAACTCCATTTTTTCCTTGACATTATTAATACATAGTCTAAAAAAGTAAAATATTTTGAGAATAGATATGTACTATGACTCCGGCCAATGTAATCTAAGAATCTCTACTGTGGATACACTAGGAAAGATTAAGTTTCCCTAATAAATAAAAGGGGTAAGTTTTTGCTGAATCATGCTTTGAACAAAAACTAATAGCTGGATCTGTAGCAAACATACATCTGATAGGACCAAAATAATGCATGGATGATGACCCAATAGCAGCACCTGCCTGTTTCCTGAATATTTGTTGTTTAGGCAAGTTTTCTCTATGAGTTTATATGATATTATCAAACATTAATTACATTTATGTTATCATTTAGTTTATCAATTCATTCTCATATATGTTCACTGAATTCAGTTCTTAGTACAAATGAGATAATAAAAACTGTGGTCAGGATATTCATTTTGTTCTCAAGAAATATTAAATGCCCTTTTATTTTCCAAGTTTATCCCAGGCCAGTTGACAAATGAGACAGAAATAAACCCATATAAAACACTGTTATCCTAATAATATGAAAACATTTACAGACACTGGCATACATTACCTAGCAAGATAAAATTTTTAAATGTCAAAAAGTATAAAAATTGCATCTAATTTTCTCTATCAAAAGCATTAAAAGTAGAATCAATATAATCAATAACTATAAGAAATATAAAAACTGCAAAATATTTTAATAATGATTATAATATCATTTACCTTAAAAAGAAAATATAAAATTAATTTTGGATAGTTAAACATTGATGAAATTTAAAAGATCACATATTAAAACCTATGGCACATGGTCAAAGCTCTAGTGAAATAAAATACATAACTTCAAATACATTATTATTAAGCTGAGATTAATATAATCAATGTTGAAAGTATTTAAGAGAGATTAGTAAGTCTTAACTTATTAAGGATGATACTGGGGAAAATGAAAATAAATGCATGAAACACATAAAAAAGAACAATGTGATATCACATCACTCCTGTCAGAATGGCTATCATCAATAAATCAAATGCGTGTTGGTGAGGATTTGGAGAAAAGGGAACCCTCATACACTGTTGGTGGGATTGCAGATTGGTAGAGCCACTATGAAAAACAGTCTGGAAGTTTTCAAAAAATTAAAAATGGATATACCTTTTGACCCAGAAATTGCACTTCTGGGTACTTATCTAAAGAAAACCAAAACAATAATTTGCATGCCTATGTTCATGGCAGCACTATTTACAATAGCCAAGATATGGAAGCAACTTAAATGCCCAGCAACAGATGATTTGATAAAGAAGTTGTGGGTCATATATACAATAGAATATTACTCAGTCATTAAAAAATAAAATCCTACCATTTGCAATGACATGGATGGGCCTAGAGGTTATTATGCTGAGTGAAATAAGTCAGACAGAGAAAGATAAATACCATATGATTTCACTTATATGTGGAATCTAAGTAACAAAAAGAACTAATCAAAAAATGAAATCACAAATACAGAAGAAATCTGGTGATGGGGAGGAAGGTTAGGGGACTGAGAGAATGGGATGAAGTGTTAAAGAAGTACAAATTAGTAGTTGATAGATGGTCACAGGGATGGAGAGCACAGCATAGAAAACGCAGTTAGCATTAATTAATGGCTTGGTGTAGAGTGAGAAGTGGAAAAGATCAACTGGGGGATCGTTTCATAAACTATATAAATGTCTAACCAATGTACTGTTTACTTGAAATAATAATAAAATGAAATTTAAAAAAGAACCTGAAAATAAAAACTATAAAATAAATAGAATTATGAGCTGTTTATTTTAAAGAAAATTCACATAAATTAAATTTTGATTACCTGATTAAAACCACACACACACACACACACACACACACACACACACACACACACACATAACTTCACTTGGAATAAAAAAATGCATTTAACCACAATATTAAAGAGATAATAACATTTAACAAAATGCTATGTAAAATTATTTTAATTAATCTGAAATTTTTGTAGTAATGACTGTTATATTATAATTCAAAATACTACTAATAATTTTGAAGATTAAAATATTAATCTATGTACAGAAAAACCATAGGTGAAAGAGCAAATCTAATTCAGTGCTATCTGCAGAAATACTAAGCCCAGAGAGTTTTATAGACATTTACATTAAATATCCAACATTCATGGTGAAAATAAATTACAAAAAAGATTTAAAAAATAAATGTATAATTATAATAAATGTATTAGTACAATAAATGTGATATTACAAGTATATTGTACAAAGCTTAGTTACGAAGTATAACAATTAATTTAATTTAGCAAATAAATGTTTAATGTCAATCATTTTTTATTTATTTTAGTGTATATCAATAAGAAAAAAATATGCAATATACTAACTATAAGATATGTAGTGGTAGTTTCCATTAAAAATAAAATGCAAATATTTTATAAAGGGCATTTTCATAACAGTGAAATGAATACAAACTCAGTCAAGAAATAAGATATTTTTATTTCTTAGGTTTGTATATGAGTGTATCAATATTTCTCAGTGTTTTCCCCATCGTCAGTCTAAATTTCTCATCTGCATACACATATATTCACCTTCTACCCTACAATCTGCATTTTGAAATTCAGGCACCTCAAATTCAACAAGTCTATACAAAACTCACATTAATCTCTTCTAAAGAAGGTCTTCTGAGTTCTTGACTTTCATAAAAGTAAGAATTAGGATTTATTTTAAATATTTTACACTAACTCAAATCCTCATATTACAAGAATTAATATTTTACTTTTATAGCATCTTAAATTTCTCATTATTTCCATTAAAACCAACTTAAAAAACCGGTTTTGCCACTTATCTGCAATGTGGCTTTTGTATCCTCATTGGCCTACTTAAATAACTCCAAATCACTCTCTGCACTATACACAGAAATGTCCTTTAAAGTAGAAAACTTATGATGAAATTTCTGTTTAAAACTCTAAAATGACATCTCATTTCTCTTTGGATGAAGAGCAAGATTTTTAACTTGGTTTACAAAGCTCTGGACCTTGACTCGACTCCAGCCCCTATTGAAACAATTTCTCTGCCCCTCTCACTCATGTCTGTGCTGCAGAAAAAAATGACCTCTGATCACAGTAGATTGTGTTGTGTCAAGCTCTCGTTGCCTTTGGTGTTGAGCTGTCGCACAACTTCCTACTGGGGTAAAGGCAACCAAAGAAAACAAAGGACCACAAAGCACCTGAGGCTTTGAAAAAAGGTCTAAAAAAAATAAAGATCAATGTTACTGGAGACACATTTCATCTTTTTTATGAATATCGCCAAGCCTGAATTTATCTTTTTCTACTTTAGTTGGTCTTAATGAGAACGCTTCTGTAATTGACAATAATGTCAAATATTACCTGTCACAGAGATTAAAACGTGTCCTATTATGATACATATTATTTAACCTAACATTATAAACATTCTTGTTTTTATATAAAATTATATCTGACAATGCTAATATTTCTAACTCTGTGAAATATATAATACTTTTAAAAATAAAATTAAATTATTAAATTAATAAAACATGGTCAATTCTCAAATTTGAAAAGCAAATTCTATGCTGGTCTTAAAAGTCAATAGAAAAATGCTGCTAAAAGTATATTTGTTAATAATAACAGGTGTGATGTTTACAACAGTTTTACATCTCTATGCTTTCTACATTAAAGGTAAGAGGTATTTTGCTGGAGCTAAAAAAAGAAAACCAATGTTATTGTTTTCCAAAATTATCTATCTAGGGATAGATTTGAAGGTGGATGGAGAAGGGGGGCTTTCAAGGTGGAGAAGTATAGTGTCTGTTTTCCTGTTTATCCATGAAAACTTGGTTGGTGACTACTAGGATCTGGTTGTGTAAGAGTCAATCACTTTTCTTGTCCAGAAAGACCTTTGTTAATTTTGATGTGGGCAAGAGTGAGGCTCTCAATAAATGTATAGATTCTAAATGCCTGATTTTACTAGAGTGTCCCAGGTTGTCATTTCTGTCATTCTACATGACACTGGAACATGAAAAGAGGCAAAAAAAAAATTTGATTTTTTTCTTTTCTTTCAAAGATTTACTGGAATTTAGAGTTATTAGCTCACCTCCCACTTCTAGTCTCAACAACTTTCATGGGACTTTATGCTACAGATTTGGTTGAATGTATATTATAAATATAATGTGATTTACAAAAAGGTCAAGGCCATCACAAAAGTGTGTATCAGGAATGAGGCATAAAGAAATTAATAATGCAGACAATTCCATTTTGTTGCAGAATAAAAGAGGATCTCTAGTCTTACACGTTGGTGATGACAGAATTCTTAGCAGGTAACAAAATCCTTACATTCATCTTTCTTCTCTGGTATTTCCCCTCCCACAGGAAGTCCTCTCTTCAAGTCTTTCAGTATCTCCACCTGACAAACTTACTTGAGAAAACATGTAAATTTCTCCATTAGAAAAAATTTTATTTCCTCACTTTTCCTTGTTTCCTGTTGTTTTGAGCAGTTCCACAGATTTGAGCCACATGACTATGCATATTTTCTTCTCTAACTTTTTGGACTTAAAAAAGAATAAGCATTTCCAAGAATGAGATCTAATGCAAGTGACCCAATTCTTATTCTGTCTTCCCACCAGTGAAAGTTATTTTTCATGTGAAATAAGCACAGATTTACTGATATAAATGTTTCCTTCAGTGATTCAATTAACCAACACTGAGTTAATGATCCTTCTCCTTTTCATATGGTTCTAGCTTTGTCAGTTGGGAACAAAAGAGATCATTCCCATTGTTATTTTCTTGAGATGAATTTGGATCTTTTCTTCCCCACATAAAGCCTCGCTGAATTACAAGAGAAAGTACAGAAACTATTAAGTGTTTTTCTCTCTTTGTTACTCAGCAGCACTGATGACAGATAGAGTGAACCAGCTCAGATTATAATATTTTGGTTTGAAACCTCTTTTCTTATGAAAGAGGTAACGAAGAAGTGGATGCCACCCTTTATGAATGTTCTCAAATACCCCTTTTAGTAGCCCCAAAGACCTCCTATAAAAAAAAAAAAAACAACACAGATACATGAAATATAAAATATACAGTTCCTCTAAGAAAAGGAAGTTAACCAATCATGTCATAAAAATATATTTCGCACATTATAACAAAGAGATTGATGCTTACAAATTATCTACATATCTTTAATTTTGCTTAACTGTTGCAAGAAAAAGTGTTTTTCATGTATCATCAATAAGGTAAAGAAGTTTCTAAACTCTACAAATCTAGGTTTCTAAACTCTACCAATATTTTCCCCCATTTCTTTATGTATTAGACCTTCTTTAGTGCAGGAACCCAAAACTTTGAATAAGAAAAGAAGGAAGGGAGGGAGAAAGGAAGGAAGAGAGGAAGGGAGGGAGGAAGAAAGGAAAAAAGAAAAAGAGAAAAGTAGGAAGGAAGATAATACAGGAAAAAGAAGGGAGGGAGAAATAAAAAACCTCTTGGAGCAAGGGAAACTTTTGGATCCAAAAAGTTGTTAATATTTTAGTCTGTTCAGCATTTTACTTAAGAGTGGCAATTTCCAAACTTTAAAATGCTGACATTCACATATAATTATATTGATTAAAAACTTACTACATTTAATAACAATAAGTGTCTTTTCTCAGGAAAGTGATAAACTTGTGAACTGAATGGGTGATCATTTACAGGGCTTTATAATGCATTTTAATTTATTTAAAAGATTCTTAAATAACAATTTGGGCAACTTTTTCTCCTCTATCTCTTACCCCACCTATGGTATGTTGTAGTTGGGTATTAATTAGGGGCACAAATTCTGCAAGAATTGTATCAAAATGAATAAAATGTACTACAATAAAACAGTGCTCAGAATTTTTATTTTTTCTGGTTCTCACTTTAGTAGAAAAACTTTGCCATTTGATTGTCTAGTATTACAAGCAATTTTTCATAGTTCCCATCAAGGAGGTAGATTCTCTGAGAGAGCATGTTCAGAGGAAGTATAAAACCTGAGTTCTGAACACTTGTCATTATTAAATACTCCCATGACATCATTGGTGCAAGCAGGGTTGTCAAACTATCATCCTGGATAATTTCTAGTTTATATAATAATGATCTGTCCACTCAAATTCCTCCTGCACTTCAACTGATTTTTTTTTTTTAGACTCTCTGTCATATATTGGTATAGGGCAGCAGTCCCCAACCTTTTTGGCACCAGGGACCGGTGCTCCTACGAGAATCTGATGCTTGGTGATCTGAAATTGGAGCTGAGACGGTGATGTTAGCGCTGAGGAGCAGCTGCAAATACAAGTGAACCTTCCCTGGCTCACCTGCCACTCACCTCCTGCTCTGTGGTCTGGTTCCTAAGGGGCCATGGGGTTGGGGACCCCTGGTATAAAGTCCTTATGCTTCATATTATGCTTTATATTGTTAAAGAGTTTCAATTTAATAGTGAAAGTTTTGTTTTGCAGTATTGTTCAATGTTATGCCTCTATGAAACTAAATTCTCAGAAATTTTTGGATTTCTGTAGCCAGTAGATTATTTTAAAATTTCTATTAAATTTATATTAAAATATTGTTTCTGAAAGAAAATACCCATCACTTATTCTTATATTTTTTGCATGGAGGAGGGGGCCATTTTTACCTTGTGCTTCTTTGTTTACATTAGAGATCTTTGAGATGCCTGAGAATTTATATGTGCCTGCATCAGGAATGCTGAAATGACTCATTATATCCATTAGATTTTGCTGTACATCAACTTACCCAAAATTTGTTGCCATAAAACAACAATCTTATTTTAGTGTACTATTTTGTGGCTTGGAAAATGGAGCTGGACTCAGCTGGGTGTTTTGCTGAACAGAGGTGAACTGGCTGATCTCGGCTAGGCTTATTCATCAAGCTATGGTAAAATATCAATTAGCTGCAAGTTGGATTCACAATCTTCCCAGCAGGCTAACCTACTCTTCGCATGGCCATCTTAGAATGCCAAGAGTGAGAGTACAGGCACACAAAACCTCTTGATGTTTAGATTTGTAACTGATACAACAGCACTTTTACCACGTGGCTTTAGCTAAAGCTAAACACAAGTCCAATTCAGAGTCCAGGGGAGGAGAAATAGTCTCCAGGAATAAACTCCTCAAAATTGCAAACACTTTTGAATATACCACTATCACTTTCCTCTCTTGGTCTTTGGTATTAGGCTAGTTTTCCATCAAAGAAAAAGCCGTAGAAGATATTTGAGAATTTCAATATTTCATTATTTTTATGAAAATCATGATGTATTTTTGAAGGGTTTTAAAAAAATGTCTTAAAAAGCATTTTGATTATTCTAGGAGAGTCAGTCCTAGGCTTACAAGGACCTCAGGGCCCAGAAAGGAAAGAGCAGAGTCATCACAGGTCAGGATGTTCTGTCAGCAGGTAGAGGCAGCTACCTCTAAGCTGAACCAAAACCTATAAGCAGATCACTGTTCTACAAATGAATGTCAGACATCATCTATAGAAGCCTTCTGCATATGCCTGTGTTTGTGGAAGAGGTAGATTATTAATTGTTGGTTTCACATGCAGCAGAAGCAGCATGTGCCACACACAGCAAATTTGCTGAGCCCTTTTACTAAGCATGGTGCTTGTCTTTGGGAAAGATTATAATGCTGTAGAGGATGAAGGCCCAGGCTTCTGAGTTCTAGTAACACCACATAGTGACATAATATATCTATGCTATATTGTCAACATTTAAATTGTATTTTATATTTGCCAATTTATTTTATAAACAAAATGAGTTATGTGGGTTCTTATTTCCTACTCACTTTTTACTAGATTCACTTGTTAAATGTGGTATTTCTAAGAAAGATAAATAATGCAGAAAAAGTAAACTAAGAACTAAGCACAGAGAGTTGACCAGAATGTAGCATGGAGCTTCTGGTTATTTTAGGGCCATCGGTGCCAACAGAAACAGGATACTTAGAGGGAAAAGAGAGAACCAAGAATTTTTATTTTTCAGAAAAAAATCTACCTCATCAGGTTACATAATGCGATCAAACATAATATGATTTTTTTTTCTTGAAGGACCTCAACAGACCCTTCAAGTTTGTAAGTGAATATTACCTTTTGACAAACTATAGAATTTCCACTATAAACTCTATTTTGTAGGTGATTTCTGATGAAAACTATTAGAAAAGAATAGAAAGAGTGGAATTAACAAAGTAATGAAATACAACAATCCAATTAAAATTAACATCACTTTCTCTCATCAAGTAGGGAAATGAAAACAGTCTAACAGCTTAATAGCATGAGACACAGTTGAAGATGAGGTATAAGTGAGGAAGTAGAAACATTTCTTACTCTATACATGAGCGAGGATACTGACACAGTGATAACAAGACCATTTTGCGTTTAAATAACAACTTACTTGGCGAAAACTTTTTTTTAATGATAATTATCATTTTTAGAATACTTGTTAAATGAAGATAGATAAAAAAAATATTATCTTGAAATGAAACTAGGACTAGGTTAATAGAGCTAACATGCTTATTAATTTTAATTCTTTAGGGCCTGTAGTTCCTAGAGTTATACCAATTACCCGTTGAATATTTTGGGAAATTGACAATATCCGTAACTTCCTTGAGAACATATGTTTTAACCTACTTTGAAACTAGATAAATAAATGATCTTTAATTTGAATTTATAATTTTGAAATCCCAAAGGCTTGCAAGGACTACTAAAGCAATTCCATATTATGGGAGCATTTCTGAATCAATAAGGACAAATATTCTTTGGCAATTTAAGGCACAGCAAAATATCTCAAAGAACTCGAACCACCTTTGCTTAGATTCTAAGAAATATGATTCCACATTGAAGAAATTTCTCTTATTCCTTGATTAATGATTACTAATTGAAACTACATCTTAAATGGGTTCTGCAACCTATGTCATTTCCAGGGCTTCCACTTAGAGTGAGGAATTCAAGTTTTGTTTCATTCCATCTTGCTTAACTTTTTCCTCGGTTTTCTGCTCTGAAAAGTTCTGATATCTATCCTACCTCCTTTTACAATTGTGAGGCTAAAATAACTGGAAATGTTTTAAACATTTTACTATTATTCAAATATAAACAATTTTAGTTACTTAATATATCATACTTTTAATTATGAGATTATGCCAAAATTTCTGCATAACTCATGGTTTATTTATTTTTCAAGATATTTATTCTAGAGGTTTCCAATCAAGGAATTCTCAGCTCTGTAGACTTTTAACCCCAAAGTCACCTTTGTAATCTTCTCATAAAATGAATGTAATAAAAATTATTTTCATATGTATCTTTTTAATGATAGAATAAATAGTTTTTTCGATAAAAGGAAAACATTCATGCAAATGTTTCTAACTATAGGAACAATATAAATTTAAAAAGATCAAAATTAATAAGCAGTGAGATGGAAAGAAATCGCTGTACTAAGAGTCAGGACATCTGTAATTTCTACTCAGTGTGATGACCTTCAGCAATACACTTGACTTTGCTGGAGCTGATGTACTCTTTTCTAATATGAAAAGGTTACCCTAAATAATCTTAAGGTCTCCTCTAACTCTAAATTCTATGAAGCTTTACATCGTTTTCTCACAATGCTTCATATTTTGTTGACATATCAGCAGGGAACTTCACACTTCATTGGAAATCCATTAAAACAATTACCATGTCATTAGTGAAGACTTTTAATTATGAGCTTAGTAACCTAAAGAATTCACTGTGATAGGCAAGATTAGCTCTGTGAGCATGTGCTACACAGGGATGCACTGAGTGGAGAGATGTATTTTCCTTTGGAGAATTCGAAGCTGTCATTCACAGAGCAGTCAGCATTGTTGATTAAGCATGTCAGCTGAAAAGTCAGGGAGTGGGGAAAGACTGATAACCTTTTAGATATTTTCATGACTAGAACCTCCCACACTCCAAATAATGGAATCTTATTTCATTTGACCTTATTCAATGAGAGAAGAGTGTGACAACAGTAGAAAGAACATTCCAAAGTGACAAGGAGGAGAAAGAAAGAGGTGCAGATGTGAATTTATAGTTAAAATAAAGAGATCAGAATTATGACTATAATTCTGCTGAACTAGAACTTATAGCAAAAGCCCTCATGATAGTTTGCTGCATGCTGTCCCTGTTTGCATGTATTATGTGTTTTCATTAAAATAAAGATGGCCCTTCCCATAGCCCAAGCCATTGATCGAGTAAGAATTTTTTTCTTTCCTTTGTACTAACATGAAATATCCTATAATGTTTCTATTCAAAGCCAAATATATAGTCTGGAAAAATGGCTGCCTATGTTATCTCACTCATTCATGGCAGCACTGTGACTGCAACTTCCTTACAACCTCACTTGCCTTATGTATTCACACAACTTTTAGTTCTTGCTTTTTCAGAATATCCCTCTTTCATCACAACTAGAAAGCTGACATTACCCAGGGTTGCACTCTTCTTCACTTCTTTTCTCAGTCTCACAACTTTTCTGATTGTTTTAACTTCAATTGCAAGGTAGTATACAAGCTAGATAAATAGGACAGAAACATTGATTTTGTGAGACTGAGTAGAAGCATAAGGCTTTGATTTTAAATATGGAAGTAGAAATTAAATTTTCTGAATCCTGGTTCCTATTTATTTGCTCTAGAAAAAATTTTACAGTGTCTATACTTTCTTAGCTTTGCTTTCTTTCTATGTGAAATCAGAAGTTCGTATATAATTGGTTCTAAGAAATATATGGCCTATATTTAGTGCTAAATACATGTTAACAAGATAACACTACTTCACAGAAATAAATATATTTTGAACTCTAAGGCCTGAGAAGACATTAGGTTTTAAAGTAATTTCTATCTCTCCTATAGTCCCTATAATGTTACCTTTTTTTTCCAGCAACTTTATTTATTTTTCTATCTCAGGAATATAATCAAATTCACTAGAATCAATATTCTACAAAGTATAGCCATATATGGCAGGGAACACATATGGCACATATAAGGCCCATTAGTTCTTTCTTAGAAATTTAAAGAAGACTCTATTTAGAAGTACCATCTAAAGAAGGGATGTGTAAAAATAAAACCTCATAAATATACAGTAATCTGTCAATTGTTTCCACATCTGTATATCCGATCTCAATTTCTCAATTCTACACAGCTCTGTCAACTATGTCCTCCAAACTAACATTATAGTAATCTGCAAAAGACAAATAGAATCATACCCTTTATATCATTTAAAATATCTTCATTATTCCAGTTTCTTACTAAAAAATATACAGCACTCAATTATGCCTTTAAAATGTCTTTGGTAATCTAAGTTTAGAGTATCTTTCCTGTTTTTTATCACTTGCAATAAACTGAACTTTTTTTCTATTTTCCCTCATTTGGACTCTTTGTTGATGTCTACAGAAGCAGAATGATATCAGAAGTTTTATATTTTTAAAATTCATTATTGTTCTTAGAAATACGTTAAGAACCACTCTATCTTAGGCTGTAAATTATTGTTCTTTCTACCACTGTGTTGTTATATAAAAGCCTATTATAATTTTATATTATATTTAGAAAGAAAAAAAATAGAAAAATATAGAAGATAATAAAGAAGGAAAAGAGATAGAATCAAAAAGGAAAAGAGGAGAGAGCATTTAGACAAAGATATGTAGTGCATATAAGTAAAATCCAATTGAAAACTTTGCTCCACTTCACCATTGATTACAAAGTACAAATCAATTATTAAAAACTGAGTTATCATTGACAATAATAAGCACAATGTTATATTGTGTCTCCTATGATCAGGCCCTATACACTACCTTGTTTGGGATCCTGGGGGGTATAAAAAATAATCTCAGCTTTTCACTACTCCCAAGAAGATCAATATATATTGGGGAGACACACTGCATTAGTGTGAATCTATCATAGCAAAGTGAGATATGTGGAAAGTGCTAGTAGAATATAATGAACTGAGCAACTTATTCTCCCCAGAAAATTATGAAATTTCCAGTTATAGGAAGAAGTATATGAGTTAAAATTTAAAGGATGACAGGATTTCTCTCAACAGGAATGAGATGGAAGGGCAAATTAAACAGTTTAACCAAAAGCAATAGAAGTTAAATAACTATAGGACACATAACAAAGGTAAAATAGAACAAGCAAACAAAACAAAATATCGTTTTCTTGGAGGAGAATGACAGGTGATTTTGCTAATATTGGTCCTGTTTTCAGGTTTCTAGTTTGATACTGTCTTATATTTTAAGAGTTCAATAATTATTGTTGAATTTAGTCATTTGAAGTAAGTTCACCTAGTTTACACTTATACTTCATATTTTTATACTTTTGAAGAATAAATTATACAAAAATAATTGGTTATATAATTTTAAGTTAATCAATTGTGTAATTAAGTTTTTCCTAGACTTAATCTTGGCAAAGTTTGCTGCTTTTTTTGGCTCTGTATAGATTAGTTTCACATTTCCAGAGATGGTCAGCATGTGCACACAATTTTGAATGGTTCATTGGCCTTGCATTCCACAATTACTGGGCACTACATATGTTGTTCTGCTCTGTGTTTTAATGTTGTTCATTGTATCCAGCATGTTCATACTATTTTTTTTAATTTGTTAGTTAGCAGCTGAAATAAATTCAAAAATAAGTTAATACTTACTGAGTACTTGCTATGGCCTACGTGTTAATGCTATATGTTTTACATTTGTTATCTCAATTGGCTATCATAAATAATTAATTGCAAAAACAAATAGAAAAATAGGTCCTTTGTACCAGATTATACAGCAAAGAGTGATCATGATAAAATCTAAAAAAAAAGAAAAGAAAAAGTCCATCAAAACCAAGGAATTTTCTCTACACTTTACTGATTTTCACTAAGAAGAATCTAAAGTAAAATTCAAAATACACAGGGTGTGTCAAGATAAAGAGTATAGAAAATTTGCTCTACTATATCTTCCAGGATTGCTCATTATAAAAGATGTAGAGCTAAACTGGGCTAATCACTAAAATCTAATAATAATTCAGAGACAGCCTGGAGCAAATGACAAAAAGAAATTATCAGTGATGACTGGCCAATAAAAATGAGGCTATTTAAAAGTCCACTGATTCTTAAATACATATGAGTCAGCAAGATAATTTCTATAAAATGGAAGATGCTTCTCTAAGGTTAAAACAGTGAGATTATAGTATAGGAAAGGACAGATGCATTTTTTATATTATCATATTTTAAAGTATGCCAGTTTTCATTTAAAAATTATTTTGTAATATCTTAAACCTAAATTTGATTCTCTACCAAAGATATGATTAAAAGAGGCATAAAAGAATGAGCCTACATAGCTCAAAAGAGAGACTTGAGAATGTAATAACACTTTAGATAATAGATATTCAAAAATAACTGACAGATATATAAGAAAAATATGTGTTGTATATGTAGTGCTAATCTGCATAAAATATTTAAAAGTAATATTTTATTATAATTTATTTGTATATTAATATTTTTACCCATCAATAATTCATCTAATGATAAAATATTGAGGAGCAATTATTATTGAAGTACAGAACACTGACTACTCTGATATTCTATTTTATAAATAAAAATAATAAGTTATTATTACTTTGTTTTCATTGCTTATTTCAATTCTTAACTTGCTGAGTTAAGAAAATTTTTCTTATTTTGAAATACTGAATGAAAGAATTTGAATGTTCATGTATACATAAAAAAGAATAAATAGTTATTTAGTCTGAAATTATAGCACATATTTTAATAAAATCACATTTTACTCTAATTCATGGAAATATGAAATTACTAAACTCTATCAATTTGAAACTTTTTTTGCCTCACAAATCATCTTTCCTTAGTTTTAATGATCTTCCCCACCCTTGTGACTTTTTGAGATTCTCTTTAAGCAGTTAATTTCAATAATATGACTCTGACCTAGACAAAGATTTGGAGAAGCCATACTTTGCTTTATCTGAGAGAATTCTCTATTGCTATACTGAGATTTTAGATAATTACATATTATAGTGAACTCAAATTTGGAATATGAAAGCTTGTTATTCACTAAGGGATTTATTTTTGCCATCCTCAAAAATAACAAATAATTCATATGGGCTTTTAAAAAGCTTATTTTTTCCCCTTAGAAGATTCTTGTCTTGATTAAGAGAATCACTCCTTCCCTTATCTGGCCCTGCTGGTCAATAAAATAAAATTCAAATCCTATCTGGTTACCAATTAAATTTTCTATTAAAAAAATAGAGAAAAAATTAGTGCCCAAATCAAAGAAATAACTGAGGTTCACAGAGAAAGATCTTCTTATTCCCTCAGTCACATGAAACCTTTTGACATTATATTTGAATTTAAAAATCTGTATCAGCCAGGAAACCAGAAGCCTTTCCTCATTATTCTCTCATTCACCATCATGCAAGCTAATATTTTTTTCTTAAGCACTGGAGTTTCATATGGCAGAATGGCTTTCAGATCTGAACTCAGAGGAAATAAATTTGAATATCCGTGTACTGTGTTCAGGAGCCTGCATTCAAAAACTCCCCAAGTGATTCTCATGTGTAACCTGATTTGGGTACCATTGACATACATTTGTTTCTTCTTTGCTTCATACCCAACAAGAAACATTCTGTCTTCATACTCTCTGAAAATATGACTTTGATTTCACAATGCATACAGCATAAAGTGTGTGGAGAATGAGTAGGGGTTACTCTATTTTGGAGACAATGAGAAGAGCCTTACATGTTGTTTCTTACTTCCTTTCCATTACAAAAATAAAGTAAAACTAAACAAAAAGGTAGTGAAGAAGAACATCTCAAGTACTGCTTCTTGAAGAATATTTTCCTATCCCAGATTCAAGACAAAAATTCTCAACCAACAGACACCACCCTGACCAAGTGATAAAGTTTTACATTACAAGTAATAAAAAATAGTAACACTATGAAAACCCTTGATATGATGCACCAAGAAGAACGTTATCATTTCTAAGGTATCCTTGCCAAAAATTAAATTACTTTATACAAATCATGTGAAAATATATAATGAAGGTAAATTCAGGGACATTCAATAAAATCTCTGACCTCTTTTCGCAAATATTAAGATCATATTAAAGATTACTGATGAAGTGTTACATATAGAAGGAAACCAGAGCTAGAAAAACTAAATGCAATTGAGATTCTGCATAAAATCATAGAACAGAAAAAGAATCATTAGTGGAAATACCGGTTAACATTTCAATAAGCTCTGTTAGTCAGTTAAATGTATTGAACCAATGTTTATTTCCTGGTCTTGATCAATTTACTAAGGTTATGGAAGGTGTTGATATGAGGGGATCCTGTGAAGAGGGGTACACACAAACTTTCTGTACTATTTTGAAACTTTTCTGTGTCAAAATTAATTCAACATTAATTTAAAAAACAATAAAATAAAATTATAAAGTCTCTAGTTTTTATGAGTGAATCAACTTGTAATGGGAAAAAGAAGTCCAAATTAGTACACTTCAGTTTCAACAGATAAGTATAGTCTACTAGTTATCTTTTTATTGTGAAGTCTGCATAGCAGCACATTTTATCAGAAGCAAACTGAGCACTGAAATGGGGCAGCAGCATTTCACATAGCTAGCATACTGATGAACATAAGGTCTTCATTGACAAATTTTTTACAAGATGGTAAAATTGATTAATAGAAACAAAACACTTAAAAAACTGTGTGGCATGTAATAAGCATTATTTAAGCGTTGACAATTATTTTAATTGCTAAAGAAAGAACGAAAGTCAAAACAAGCCACTTAGAAAAAAGCTCTATTGCATTACTAAAAGTTTATTTTTTTTAGAGATTCAAAATGAAAAGCAAACTAATGGAAACTATTGTATTTAGTAAGAAGAAACACATTTCATTTAAAAAATAATTCTAAATGTATTTAGTGGACAGTTACTATGCATCAGATAATGTTCTGTGCACTAGGGATATTAAGTTGAACAAAAAGAAATCTAGTGCTTACTTCTATTGGGATAACACAATTTATTGAACAGATTTTAGAAAGTGTCTGGTTTATTTTCTGGAAAATAAATTATAGTTTCTATTAAACTGAACAAGTGGTCTTCTTTTATAAAGTGATATACTCTAAGAGTATGATTAAAGCTCATGGAATAATACCAACTTGGGTTGAAATTCCAGTTCTTTTATTAAATAGTTCTGAGGTCTGGACAAGTTTGAAAAACTGATTAAAGTAATATTTTTTTTTATCTGTAAAGTTGAAATAATATTATATAAATTATAAGAATACAATGAAGATTAACTTAACATATGTAAAACTACCTATTATGCTGCCTGCACATATGAGAATATAGAAGCAATCAATAAATAGTCTAATAAATTTTAAGAGTAGCAAATGAAAATTAAATAAAAACGCATCAGACATCCATAAAATAGGCTATAATGCACATCAATATAAAGGGATAGAATAATGACATACATAAATACTCTAAAAATAATTAACATAATTTCAAATGAATTAAAAAATAAATTGACTATATGATTTCATTCTTTTGGTACAATTCAAATTTGTGAAGAATTTCCAAAATTATAAAAAAGGTTGAAGATATAATTATGAATAGATGCCAGATTTTTAAGTGAGAAATTTTAAATTAAGTCTATAAAAATTCTTATGAAAAGTATCTATGTCAAATGAAATAAAAGCAATCACAGTATTTGTATAGAATACAATTTTTTTAACTAAAAATAAGTAATCATCATCAACATGTAATGTAAAGACATGAAATATAAAATTTAGAGATAAGTCATACTTAAAAGTATCATGGAGTAAAAAAGGGAAAAACATTTCTACAGGTAATAGCCTGAGAACAGAAGGAGGGAAGAATGGTATCTTCAAAGAAGCAAAATTAATATGGACTAAAATTTCTCTTATTTTAAGTACCTGAAGCACATGTAGAAATTTTTGAGAGTTCTTAGGGACAGCTGAAGTATCCTCTACTAAGATATTAATTAAAATAGTAACAATGGTAGCTGTGTTACTTTTCTGTTAAAAATTAAAATAATGCATTAGAAAAATAATTATTGTAATATACGGTTAATTATATCACCTTTATGGAGAATATACTATTAAATTTTCCAAACAATCCTATGAGTTGGATGGATATTAGTTTTATCATTTGTAGATGAAACACTGATTTCAGACAGGTCAATTGCCTATTATTATATTAATAGCAGGATTCTATCTCAGCATTATTGTAACACTAACAAGTATCTATTCAAATGGAAAAGCAATAGAACAATATTATCAAATATAAAAGGGTTTTAAAAGATGCACTGTCCATTTACACTTTCTTGTGTGATTATCTGAAAACATCATTCTGCAAAGAGATGAATAACAATTGAGAAAACTCATGCATGGTAAGTTTTTACCAAAAATAGAGAAGTTATGACTTAAAGAACTAGCAATCCCACAGTGAAGTTAAGAGTTTATGAGTTATATTAACTTGACATAAAAATATGATTTGGCTAAATAATGGCTGTAGGAACTTGGGCAAATTCTATAAGTTCTGATTCCAGTAAAATAATAACATAGGACTTACCCCATATGTGTAAAAACAAATAAAAATATCATTAACACTTAGAATAGGGCCAGGTATGTTTCAAGCCTAAAATGTAAGCTTGTATTATTATTGCCAAGTCTTGAAAATGGTTAGACAAAGAAGCAAGTCCAGATGGGTTATGTAAGCATTACTACAATATTTAGATTGTAAATGTCAACGGAAATTATTGAAAGGAATATAACTCATAAAACAAACTTAGACAAAATCATCATCCAAGTGTCACACATGAAAACTCTTTTAAAGGGTTTACAAAATGTATTATAATTTTCCTCAGATTATATTTTAATAGTCATCTTTTATTAACTTTTATAATTGTAATTAAATTATTTTTAATCTGATGGTTTAAGTAGTGTAATAAGAAAAATCTAATATTCAAGTAAATTAACTTAATTGTTTATGAGAGATTGTTTTAAAGGTGATACAATAAACTATTACTATGTGCTTGCTGCTTGTGCTAGCAAAAAGAATTTAAATATTTAATAATATGATTCTAAGATATAACTTATGTAAAAGTTAT
The DNA here is from genome assembly GCA_004027375.1 of Macroglossus sobrinus. NCBI lineage: Eukaryota > Metazoa > Chordata > Mammalia > Chiroptera > Pteropodidae > Macroglossus > Macroglossus sobrinus. The sequence goes on from PVKZ01000441.1 coordinate 261,302, forward strand.
TGACACCCTTTGCAGTGCTAGATGCAAAATTTATCTCTAAACAAAAAGGAAGTAACTAATCCCCGTGAAGAAAACAAAATAAAGCAAAACCTTGTGCCATCTTGAGGGAGCCCTAAGAAATAGTCATATATTCTGTTTCTGAAGAATATTAGCAGCGGAGCTGCTCGGGATATTTTGAGAGAAAAGCTAACAAGTTTATTAACAATTTTTAAATTATATGTTCAAAGAAATTCCATGTGTAGAAGAGGGTCAGAGGGTTGTACTAAATCTTAAAGAGGGAATTATATACACAGATACACATACACACATATTGTTTTAGGAAAAAAAATGTATATATTCATAGATTAAGGGAAAGCAATGATGTATACAGTTCATATCTTGAATTTAGAGAAAAAAGGTAAGTATGTATATTTTTTAAAACAGTAATATTGTATTTAAAACTGTCAGAATGAAAATCAGAAATATCTGAAATAATACATATACAATTTAAAGAACACAAAAATGCAAGAGTAAATTAGAAAAAGAATTTTAAATAACCATTTTAAAAAACACTTTAATCAAAATATTATAATTAAAACAAAATATTATAATTAAAATATTATAATTAAAGCAAGATACCAGTTTTTTACCTCTTATATTAGTAAACATATTTTTAAATGTAATATTTAGCTCTGGAGAAGGTAAAACATAACCTACACTCTTGTAAATTCAATTTAAGTTTAACAAAAAGTATGTATAATCATGTTAGAAATGTATTTATCTATCTACCTATACATAAACCTTCATATCAGAATATTTTAAAACAAAAATTTAAGAGAAAAAAAGAACTAAATTCTACCAACTAGAATATGGTAAATAAAATACAGTGTACTATTGTGTAACCATTTAGAATTATATTTTAAAAATAGTTTTGTGACATGAGTAACACTTATAATGCAACTACATAAAAATATGAAATTTCAAATATAGCGATTTTCTCAAGATAGTGATCTTAAGTATAATGTTTACTTTTTATATTCTCAGGGTTTCAAAAATGATTAAATATCACTTTTATAATAAGAAAATAAAAAATTAATAATATAAACCCTTAGTTTATCCAGAAGAAATATATAAAAGCTTATATTAGAAACCTATGTTATTCTGTTTGAGACTGCCAGTTTCCTAGTTATAAACTATTTTATAAGTTTCATACTGGTCCACAGTTCTATTTTAATGGATAAAGAGATGAAAGATTTGTTCTAGATATTCAAACATTCATTACATCAGAAGTATATTTGGCAAGTATTATATTCAGGTACTACTACAAGTTTCTGGGGAATAATAAAATATTGCTGAAGTATATCAGCAATGGGGAAAAAATAAAGGACAATGTAGAAAATGAAATATCAACAGTTAATGTGGACCAAAATAAATGAGCTGTTCCTTCTTTGAAGATATTTAATTGTGGGTGAACTATAGTCATGTGTCACATAACAATGTCTCAGTTAACTACAGATCACATATACAACAGTAGTATACCACACAACCTAGGTGTGTAGTAGGCTACACTATCTAAGTTTGTGTAAGTGCACTTTATGATGTTTGCACTATGACAAAATCACCTAAGGATACAATTTTCAGAATGAAGCACCATAGTTAAGTGGCACATAATTGTAATAGCTGTGTCCACGAAGTGCCAAAAACAAAATGAAACAAAGTAAAAACATCTTTGAAAAATTCAAAGAAATTAAATTAATGCTATTCTTAACATATAGCAAGATGTATAACATTTTACAGTGAAAATCTTTATAGAACCATGTAAATTCCACCATTAACATTTTATTACTTTTTTATTAACATATATTCATCTATACATTTCTTTATCCATTTATTACACGATTTATTTTTTTGATACATAACAAGGTAAATTGCAGACATCAGTATGATTTCCCTATATATTTTAGTATGCAACTTATTAAATAGAGTTTGATATTTGCTTAAATTTTTTTTAAGTCTGGGTTTTAAGTTTACATAAAGTAAAATATTTAAATTATGATTTTAATTTTTTAATTTAACTTTAATTTTGAAATAGTTTTATGCTTGCTAAAACAAAGCAATACAAAACAAAAATAGTGCAAATAATTCACATAAACTTTTACCCAGCTCTCTTAAGGATTAACAGCTTACATAACCACAGTTATCAATACAAGCAAACCAGCATTGATAAAAAAATCGTAAATAATCTATTTAATTTATTAAAATTGAATAAATTTCCAACTAATGTACCTTTATAGTTCAGGATCCAATTCAGGATCACACATTGCATTTAGTTATGTCTCCTTAGTCTCCTTTACTCCTTCCTTTTCTTACAAGATCTTTTACTCTTAGAGTGTACTAGTCAGTTATTTTATAGAATATTTCTCAATTTGGTTTTGCCTAATGTTTTCTCATGGTTAAATTCACAATTTTTCTGCAAGAACATCACAAACATGCCCTTGCCAGTGCCGCATATGATAGGTTTCCATGGAGAAACATGATACACACCTCCTTCATCAGTAGTCTTATCTTTGTGAAGGAGAATTTAGAAGATAAATGGGGCTAATATCTTAATTATACTTCTTGAAATTCTAATTGTTTGGGTGGTTTAATCCTCAAGCTTCTATTTGGCTTGTTCTTTTTTACATGGAATTCATAGTTTAATTTGCCATCATGGACACCCAGCATTAATCTGACTTTGCAGTTCTGCTCCAAGAGTCTTATTTCAGTAATTACATTAAAAACAAATTTTATACTTGATGACTCAACTTTCCAGTATGGAGCACTTATATTTTGTAAGCTGCCAAGGACAAAAAGTATATATTTTATACCTTTTGAACTCTTTCTGAAAATGATTCATATACAGTGGGTACTGATTAAAATGGTTCTGACTGCTGAATGATTACCTAACAATTTAAAAGAGAAAATATTATCTTTAGATGCCAATAAAATATGTTCCACTTTTACCAAGAGCTCACAAAAATGTCTCTATAGGCTCTCAAGGTAAGGAACAAGGACAGTATAAGCAAGCAATTCTAAATTTTCTCTTACACAACTTAGAAAAACAAGTGAACTTGTATTTTGATTATACTTTTACACTGACATTTTACACTTTTTGGAACACTGTTATTTTCTAAAATGCATTATGAAAAAGATATTTATACACAGTTATCAAAGGAGTAGGGAATCGAAATGAAATCAGCCTAGTCAAATCAGCAAGATATAGTATTTTGTTTCTTTATATTATCACACTTATTTTAGTTCAACATCTGTTCAATAACATCTCAGGCTATATTTTGGGATGTGTGACAATCTTTTTTCTTCACAAATTCTTTACCCACAACTCAGGATGTTCCCATTAATTGTGATTTGTAAAGGAAGTATTTAACACAGGGCAGATGCTGAGCAGCACGAGCATGGAACTAGGTACAAAATGACACATGAAATTCGCAAGTGGGCACGGATGGCCAGATGGTATTGGCATCTGAGAGATTTATTACACCAACCTGGCAATAAAACATGTGTGATCACTAATTTAACATACAAAACTGGTCCAGAAAAATGTTTATGTTAAACAGATTTCCACTCTAAATATCAGGTGCGACATATTTTATTACACAGTTTTATTTCTCTGTTGAGAGAATCAAATATAGAAAATTGAATCCCTCTTTTATAAGGGGTCCCTTTCATTTAGGGAAGGTCATGCCTATATAAGCAAATTGAAGTTAAATAGATGCATAATTCTCAAGATATTGTAAGCCAGAGAAACCAGAGAGAAGGTGAATATGAATATAATTTTGCTCGATTTGTATAAATCATTACTTTGGTCCTACATTTGACTTCGTGTGGATAGACACTCTGTTTTTATATAACACACCAGCTAAAATGTTGAAAATTTTCTATCAAGAAATGTTAGATTGGTTTTATATCACTAGATTTTTTATGCTGTTTACTACATTTTTTCTTAGGAAACTAAAATATGTAACAAGTCTCCAAGTTGAATTAACATGCAAGAACCTCCCTGGAATACTTTTTCTTGTTTTTACTTCCTAGCTAGCTACAATTTTTTTTTATTAACTATCACCTCAAATGCTATCACAAATGTGAAGACTTCGTAATTTCCTCCACTATGGCTGAATGCACCCTTTTCAGAGTGTCCTGGCAACTAACTATACCTCTGGTATAGGCCTCTTCTTAAGCCACCAAAAGGGCATGTTAAAACTAACAGAGCATTCAGTGTCAGGTGTAACCAGTTTGTAAGCTGTGCAATGATAGTTATTTTGTTACTGAGTTTTCTATTTGGTAAAGTAATGATAATAATACCAACTCCATTGGAGGTTTAATTTTAAACTTATATTAGATGATATACATGAAGATTTAGCAAAATGTGTTGAACGTAATGCATAGTATTTATTGATGATGATGTTGTTGATACACATCAATATTCCACTAGATTCTGAATATTTTTTATTACAGAGACACTGTATATTCATATTTTTACTAGATTACGGATTTATTATAAAAAAAATTATGATTGTGGAACAGCCAGATGGAAGAGTAAGGTATGGGGAAAGGGCACAGAGCTTCCTCACCCTCTCCAGGTAAATCATTCTCCCAGCACCTCCATATGCTCACAAACTTGGAAGTTCTCTGAACCTCATCCTTTTCAGTTTATATGTAGGTTTCGATGCATAGGCTTAATTGATTAAATAATCTAAATCATTGGTCATTGGCAATTGATTCAATTGCCAGTCCCCTCCTTAGAGGGCAGGAGGGTGGGACTGATGTCATGCTTAGTTCTCCTGGCAACCTAGTCATGCTTAGTTCTCCTGGCAACTAGCCCCCACCTTAGGTATAGTCCAAAAGTCACTTCATTAGCTTAACAAAAGATACCTTTATGGATACCATCACTTAGAAATCCTAGTGTTTTAGGAGCTTGGTACTAGAAATGGGTAGCAAATATGTATTTCTTATAAGTCACAACATTAATCTCTTTTAGCAAAACAGTCATAGCAATCAGAGGATACTGGCACATTACATTAATACTATCCAGTCATTAATACTATACAGTCCATCATCATATTATGTGAAAATGTTTCGCAGGGTAAGGCAACTCATGTGTTTATGTGTAGACTTCCATTCAGTTTTCTCAGGTCCCTAGACTAGAAGTGGTCTCAGCAATATATGGATGGCTTAGCCCTTTTAGGCATTGGTGTAATCAAGCTAAGAGACAATATTATCTCTTCCTCTTTTGGAGTGTTAATGTACTGTTAAATTTTCCTTGGTATATAATCCATTTATTCATTACCTTATCATCAGCAGCTATTTTTCCTTTTCTCCACTGTCATCCTCAAAAATAAAATAACCAGTTATTTTACTAACAAAATTAGTTTATTCTGGAATAGCAAAGAAGTGCAATTGGAGACAAATAAACTATGGCAAACCACAAGCAAGTCCAAAGAGAAAAAAGGAAGACAATCTCTTATTTGGTTTTAGGAGGAAATTGAGGAGGGTTGTTTTGAAGAAAAGTATCTGAGAAGAACAAGAGTTTAAGGTTGTGACAGGTTTTCTTTGGTTGTAATAAGTGATTTGGTGCCTTGTTGCTGGGTCAAGGAGGCAACTTCCTTTCTTTTCTTAAAAGCAGGAAGTGAAACTCTTACGTAAAATAATGTCCTTCCTTGTCAAAATAATTATCTTCCTTCTTCCTGCAGGTTATATAGGCTGTAACAAGCAGTACATATATGAGAGTTCCCCATTTAGGGCTTCCTAACTCTATTTAAATAAAGCTTCCTTTGTTTATTTTCACATCATTTATATCCAAACCTTTTCACCTTCGGAAGGGGCACTAGATTTGGCCACTGTGCTGGTCTAGACAGCAGGCAGCAATTAGTTTGGCAAGTCCCGCCTGCTCAGTCCACTCCTATTCACATAAAGTTACATAGGTGAAGCCAGTGGCCTAGTTTCACCTCCAGGGAATATAGCTGAATTCACTGTTAATCTCAATTTGGCAGATAGGGTAAAGGCACATTTGGTCTCATTAGCTCTCATGCACTGTGACATAAAGGTTAAAAACACAGTTAAAGTTTCTTGCTTAGGGATCATACCAGCTTCCAGAGCTTATAGTTGCAGCCCTGGCCTTGTGACACTGCATTAAGTAGAAAAAACAAAAATGGTGATGTGGGGCAGAAAGTATACCAGGATCTTTCCCACCCCATCATCCCCAGATCCACCAGAAAAACAAAGAAATCTATTCAGGGAGACCCTGTTTTGGCCTCACTTGTTCATGTTGCGTGTGAGCACACATTTGTGAAGGCATGTAAGCCAGTCCTCATGCTTTTATTTCCTTTTGTTATAGACAATCAATGTTTTAATGATCCAATTATCTATCAAACAAGTAGTTTGAGGAAGATATCTCCCTGTCCGTTGTTAGACATTACCAGCTGTAAACTAAGTTCCTGGATCTAATGAAAAGATGCTCAGTTGTCCAAATTAGGTTAGTGTCTTCTGCTATGGTTCATTTATAGTTCTCAGAACATTTGATTTACTGTGGGGTAAGCAAAGCCCAGTCCAGAGTCATGGTCATCTTCAGTTTCTGTCTTTATTTCTGGCAGACAGAATAGTTCTTCTTGGGACTGGTGCCTCACATGGTGCAACAAGAATAAGTCTAGATTTAGCCCATCTCTTATCTGCTGCAGACACTCAGTGTCTTCTTGTTTCATGGACCCATGTAGCCATCTTAAGCTAGCATATGGGGATATCTGCTTGTCAAGTCCAATCACATTCCAAACCTGGTAGGAGGTTCTTCCAATGGACATCAACATGTCCTACTTTGATGTACCTCTCATATTCACATAGGCCCATGTAGGCATCCTATTAATAGGCCAGATTTGCATGGCCAGGACAGTGGCTGCTGTAACTAAATCAGAGAAAAAGCTACTTGGTTTATAGATGGCATGAGAACTTCATTGATAGGGTTAGAATTTCATCAATAGGTTTTGGTATCAAGTTCATGGGCTCCTGTATCAAGTAGTCATAGAGAATTCTCATTGCCATCCGCTGACCATTTTTTCCACTCTTGAGCAAAAGGCTTTTTAGGTCCTCAGTAAAAGGCTGATCCAAGTGACCCTTTTGTTAATCTTTAATTTGATCAATCTGCCTAACCATTGCCTCAAAAGATGGCTTGTCAGGTTTCTCATAGTAACCTTGACCTTCTTACTTTTAAAATTTCTCCAAACTGAGGTAAATAAAGCACACTTATTTGGGGCTCTCTAATGTGAAGAAAGCTTTTGGGTGGGTCCCTTTGGTCTACCCAACTTTTGGTACTACTGTATTAAAACTTTATTTTAATCCCATCAATGTTCATTTTATTCATCCCAATTCTTTATAACCACCTAAAGTTCTCCACCCTGCTGGGATGAGTCCTGTGACTTACAGCTTTCTGTTTTCTCTTTGTTTTTGTTGTTATCAGTAGTCCCATTATTTATGTTATTTCTTAATAACCAAAATTTCCCATCTTGTTAGAAAGAGTCCCATGACTCTTCAACTTGACCACTCCCCAATCTAATTTTTTATTAGCATATGTAAAATACATGAGAGGTCACTGATACAGCATATTTGATAAACCTTTCCTAACTGTTTTTCAGTTTTGTATCAATAAACTTGTACAGAATGCACAAGTAAAAGGGCCTCCTTTAGTCACAGCATTCACCATGATGTAGATAGTGAGTCGTGGGTTCTGTATCAATCTTAACATGTTCTTCTACTTTGCAGCACTCAAAACCAAAGACACAGCTCCTAAATAAGTTACTGTCATAATTCCTTTTGGTTCTTTAGGAAGATGATGCCAATCTACAAAATGAAACAATTCCTTTACATTATACTCCCTTATTTAAATAGTTTCTTGGTTTTGCCCTCCCCAACCTTGATTTTTACTTTTAGTCGTGGCTTTGAGGCGAGTGGCTGAAGCTCAGACTCATTGAAGTCTGAACTTGGTGTAGCATCAAGGTTCAACCCAGCCTTCTCTTTTATATTTAGTTGAGCTATTACACATAACAATAACCAAGGGATTGAATATTTTGCCTTTTTCTTACTAATTAACATTATGCATCCAGCGAACCACTCTCTCGGAGTTGTATCCATCTTTAGCACCTGACTGCAGCACAGTTTGCTGCTCTACAACATAGATGATCATGTGGTCACCAAGAATCAAAGATGTCTCCTCCCTCACCCTTGCATCCTTTCTCTTCCCAAACCACATGACTCCTTGAACCAAGGTCTTTCTAGCAAATCCTACTTTTGTAACTTGTGGTTTTACTGACAAGCTATAGATGGGAGGGCCCTACAACTCCTCCTTGGGTTTAATTAATTTGCTCTAGTGACTCACAAAACTCAGAGCAACATTTTACTTAGCAGATTACCAATTTTCTATAAAATGATATCACACAGGAACAGCCTGATGAATGAGATGCTTAGATATGGTATGAGGAAAGGATGCAGAGCTTCCCTGTCCACCACAAAGCTTTACTCTTCCAGCCCTTCCATGTGTTCACCAATGTGGAAAATTAATAAATTCATCTTTATATCAATGAACATGTTATGTACTATTTGGAACATGCATATTTGTGTGTGAATGTGTGTGTGTGTATAGATGAAGTACAAAATAGAAAAACAGACAACAAGCTATTTCAAGTGCCATGAAAAAGACAGTTCATGCTCTGATGCGTTTTTTTTCAACATGTATCAAATAGCAGAATTTAAGGGCAAGGTCATGAAAACAAAATGCATTACCAAATATCATATATACTACATTGATCGGGGGACTTAGACATAAAGGCTAGAACTAGGTTTATCTTTATATTTTCCTAAAGCAAACATACTAAGATCTAGATTATGAATTAGGTATCCAGTAAGAAGAAAATGAGTATATTTGATTATGTGTATGAATTATAACTATTTTAAAAATAAACTTCTACTTTATTGATTTTTGTAATGTCAAATAAGATTGTGGTTCATTACATTATACACTACAATCCAACCAAAAACTATAAAGCATTTTTTTTTTGTAATCCAGAAAGCCTATCACAGACCAATATATCTAAGTTTTCTATATTATAAAATACTAAGGTGATTTATTTTGTAATCAAGGGAAATGGTAAAAAGATCAAATAAATCATTCACTGTAACTGATTCTAGTCACTATATACTGTTTTTTTGTTTTATTTTATTTTGATTTTTTGCCAAGCATCTAACAAATGTAAATTTTTAATCTACAATGAAGGTCTTTTGTGCCTGAACTGATTTCAGTTTTTACCCTCAAAGAGTCTAAACATTAAAAAATGTTTGTACATGTCTTTCTACAGGTAAAATATTTTGTGTAAAACTTGAATATTAATGGCTGTATATAGAGTATATTTCAAGAAGGGATATTTTACTTTGTTTTTGATAAGATATATTAATTTTAAAGCATTAAAAATTATGGTAAGTGCTCATGACATATGGAAAAGCCTAAGTTATTATGTAAAATGAGTAAATCACTGTATGAAATAATATATTTAGACTATTACCACATGATTTTTTTAAGGTATGCAAAAACTGCTAGTATTTATTGCTTGCTCATACAATTCTAGACAATACTAAGAATTTTGCTTACATAATTTTGTTTAATCTTTAAAATAAACTTATGATGTGTAAGTATTACCATATTTTTATAGATAAGAAACTCAAGTCACAGAGTGTCTAAATAACTTATACAATAGCATGCAGCTGGATCCAAGATTAAAATTCAGGTTTGACTACAAAGCTTGCTTGCTTGGTCACTGCAATACAGGATCTTGAAAAAGAAGAGATTGAGAAAGTGTACCACAATGCTAAGAGTTATCTTTCAGCTGATTTTGTGGGATAAAATACTTGTGTGAAATTTCTATATTGGGCATAAGTTATCATCATTAAGATAAGACTATTCATGCAATTTAAAAATTAAGTAGAACATCATCATTTATCTTTACAAGTTCCTTTTAACAGATGATTTGGGAAAATATTTAGTTTAGATACATTAAAGTAGAAATTTTATTCTCATAACTATACTGATTTGTGTTGTGATTCTAAATGATTAAAAGTAATTCATGACTTTGTAGACTTGTTTGTTCTTTTGATTCTATATCTAAAACAAGGCTGATAATATTTGATCAAAGAAATGAGTAAAACAACAATTAAATAATATCCAATAAGTTCCTTTGTGCTTATATAATGTCTATATTACTATCAAGGCATATTATATTTGCTTACATGTCAGCTTAAATCCAGAAGACACAAATCAGTTTATACTAGTCAATAACTACTACTGTTATGACTGATTAAATCACTGAGAAACTGCTTTAAACTACTTGACTTCTAATTATAAAATTAGGCCAGGTTGAAGACTCTTTATTTTTTATAAATTGTTTTGGGTTGCCAACAAGTGACAAACACAATAGTTCTGGGAATACATGAAAAAAGAGAGATCATTGCTATTTTCACATAAAATTGATCTCAGCTGAGAATAGATAAAATATCTATTATAACCTAATAACATATTTTCTGAAATCAAAGAAATACAGACAAAGCATAGGGATTTCTGAAGTGCTGAAATATGCCTAAGGAAGCCAAGACAGATTCTTCAATGAGGAGGCATCTGAACTAAGATTTACCAGATGGAAACTCAGGGAAATAACTATAAGTGCAAAGGCTTGAGCCATGATAAAGTATAGCGTGCTCAAAGAAACATAATTATTGCTCAACTGTGAAGAGTGATGAAGCAAATGGCGATGAGTCTAGATTGATATTCACAAGGCAGATGAAGAATTTTGTTGTATATTAAATGTATATTTGTATATTTCTATGTATATTATACATAGAAATTTAAAACATGTTCTGAAGATTGCAGGAGGTTAATAAAGAATATTGCTGAGGACAGTGAAATATAAGATATATGGATATCTATATCTATATCTATATCTATAGATATAGATATCTATAGATATAGATATAGATATAGATGATATAGATATAGATATAGATAGATATAGATATAGATGATATAGATATAGATAGATATAGATGATATAGATAGATATATAGACATAGATATAGATATAGATATAGATATAGATATAGATGATATAAATATAGATGATAGATATAGATATAGATATAGATATAGATATAGATATAGATATAGATAGATATAGATATATGGAAGAAAGATCATTCTGGTGGCAGTCTTGGAACTATAAATGAGAAAGTGGATCCAGATACAAGAAAATTACTACCCTTGTCAACAAAGGTTGTGAATTTGTTGGATTCAGCCAGTGTCAGTGTTGATGGGCAGGAAAGCAGAATTTTTGTGACATTCTAAAGTTGTAATTTTGTAGGACTCAGATTTGAATTCAAAGTGAATGGAATGTAGCTTGGTAAAATCTGGTAGGACCTTTTTTTTTTTTTGATAGGACCTTAATGTTTAATAAATATTAATTTAAAAAAGCAGAATAGTGATGAATACAAAGACTTTGAAGATGAGTAGGTTTGAGAATAAAATTAAAAGCTTGATGTTGAATTTATCAAACTAGTAAGGTTTGGAATATTTAGGGAGACTGTTGGTAGGTATTATATGTATAGAACTGAAGGAAGGTTTGAGGTAGGGACCTATGTAGGTCACGATTCAATTTTATAAAAGTGAGAGTAGAAATGTTGGAACTAAACAAAAACGAGCATAACGAATTGCATAAAATGAAAAGAAACATGGGGTGAAGACAAAACGCCTTGGAAATATTCACTTTTTAAAAGTAAACAAAGAAAACCTAGCAAAACATATAGAAACAACTGAGAACCAGAAAGAGAAGGGGATATAATCATGTCTAAGACATTGAGAACAGAGTGTTGGAGGGAAGTGTTAAATGTGGAAGAGAGAAATGAGAAATATCGAAATAATTCCAATGCATAAAGGATGAACGGCAGGAGCAGTTTCACAAAGTGGTAGCATTGGAAACTAAACTCTGATGGGTTGCCAAGTGAAAGGGTGGTATCAGGTACAATTATCCACACAACTCTGTAGAAATTTGGAATGGAGTGAAGCTGAGAGGTATGTTACTAACAAGAAATAAATACAAGACCAGCAGAAGTCCTCTTTGAGTTTAAGGCCACAGACATTTATGACCAGACTCACTGCGCTTAATAAATTTAATATTGAAACAATGCAAGTATTCCATATAGAGGCCATCTGCTAAGTTCTTTATCAGCCAAATGATGTTACACTCTTTTCTTTATATAAACCAGGACTCAATCAATGCCATATCTTTTTAGTCTCTCTAATCTAGAACAATTTATCAACCTGATTTATTTATTTTTAAAAAATTTTGTTCATGATTGCTATATTTTTTTATATTATTTTGGGTAATTTGTTTTGGAGAATGTTCCTAAGTTTGGCTTGCTTGATTGTTTCCAAGTTAATTTCTTTTTACAGGAATATTTTACGAGTGATTTTGTGTTTCTCAAAGTATCAAAACCTGAGGCATGTGATGTCAAATTGTTTCATTACTGGTGATGTTAAGTTTCATCACTTAATTAAAGTGGCATCTGCCTGATCATTATATCATAATGATATACATGTACCTTTGTAAAGTATTATTAATCTGTGAGGTGATCATTTGTAGCTATGTAGTCTGCTTAACAATCTTTGGCTCAATGTTTAGCGTCAATTCATGATTATTCTCTAAATCAATTTTTACTATGTTTTTATTTGAAATGCTGATTTTTCAAATCATTTTTTTCCTTCTACACTTATTAGTTGGTACTTCATGTGAGAAAATTTGAGCAAGATTTAAGCTAATTGAGCAGCAAATTTAGTATTACCATCCTTGTGGAAAGTATGCATACATTTAAAAAAAGTTTCAGTTATACTTTCTATAAATTTCTAAATATAATCCATTCTTATTTTAGAAAGAGCATTGTTTCTACATTTAAAACTTGTTAAGGCATATGTTTTCTTCCTTAGCACTAGTTTAGTAACCACTTGATTAAAGTATAAAGAAAAAAAAATGTAATTTTTGAAACATAGAAAATACCTTCTTTGCAGAAATGATATAAGAACTAAATCATTTACTTTAGTCAAGTGTTAAAAATGAGATATGATACAAGTGCTAAGAATTATTTCTATTACTTTTAGGCTGAAGAACAAAATGGGGGGAAAATACTATGTTAATTTACATACTTTCTTAGCCAATCAAAATATTTCTTCTATCACCATGGGAGCAATTATAAAGACCAAGTGAAATCAAATAATCAAAACGTGATAACATCATTGGACTAACAATATGTTGCAAAACACTCCTGTTGCCTATAACAACAAATGAATTTGTTATCGCTCATTAGCTACAGAAGACTGCATGAGACTGCCTAGAGAACTCTCAGAAAAACTAAAGCAAATTCATAAAATTAGACTAAATTAAACAACTTGAAAATGTAATTGGAGTCCTATGAAGAAGAATTAAACATAGTAACTGCAGATTCTTTTGTTGCTGCTGTGCAGACTAACATCTGGAGAACATTTTTCTTTTCCTCCATATGTTGGGTTAAAACTTTTCTTGAACAAGTTGACCTAAGCAAATATTTTTAAGAATAATTATAGTCTGTAAAAGTTTAAATGGAAAGATGGTCTCAAAATTAGCAATATCTCATTCTCTTAGACATGGCGTTAATTCTATCTCTTACTTTTTCTTACCTGGATTATATTAAAATCTTACTTCTAACTCCAATTTTTTTTTCTCTCTTTAGACCATTTGCAGATTTATAGTTTTGGAATTGTGAGGCTGCTCCCTATTTGCTGCTTTATAAAAAGTGTAATTCATAAATGGTCTGTAATCTGACCACATTTTATCTTTGGCTTTAACTAGTTTTAATTCATTTCTGTGAAATTTTTAAAAATCATTATTGCAAACTATGTATTTTGCCACAATATGTTAGATTTTTATCTCACACAACTCCCTAGTAAGAAAAAAAATGTATATGTTTAAGTAAGAATTAGACTACAGGATGAACATATACATGTAATTAATTGTATCACAAGGGTTTCATGGAGATGGGATACTCATTCCCTTAGTGGAGACAGGTAAAAAGTAAAATAGTAGGCCACTTGTGAGTTCTGTGTTGAAAGATTAGAAGATTTTACCAAGTAAATGAGAAATGAGGTAGAAGCTGAAAATTGCCTTTGAGCTAAAAGTGGGTATATATATATATATATAGGAGCGGGATGGGTGGGCAAATTGTGGCAGTGGATTGAATAGAAAAGAATTGTTTGCTTAACTACTGTCTTAGCTCTAGCTGCTATAACAAAATATCAGTTTAGGTGTCTTCTTAATAATAGTAATTTATTTTTCACAGTTCTTGAGGCTGGAAGTCCAAAATCAGAGTGTCAGCCTAGTCACTTTCTGATGTGGGCCCTCTTTTGGGTTGCAGACAACTGACTTCTTTGTGTATCTTCACATGGTGGAAAGAGATCAAGGGAGCTCTCTGCTACCTTTATAAGGGCACTGATCCCTTTCATGAGGGCTCCGCTCTCTTGACCTAATTACCCCTCAAAGTTCTCACTTCTCAAAACCAACACTTTAGATGTTAGAGTTTCAACATATGAATTTGGGAGGAAAGCAAGCATTCAATTCATAGATAAATCTCATTATAAGGACTTACTAGGTAGAGGAAGAGATATATAAGATATTAGAAAAGTAGGCTGCTTCCATAGTTATGATAGCTTTTTATTTTAGAACATACTTTTCAACAGTTATCAGACCATATCCAAACTGGACTGCTTCTAAATATTCAAGTATAAGTATGTGTGTGTGTGTGTGTGTGTGTGTGTGTGTGTGTGTGTGTGTGTGTGTGTGTGTGTGTGTTACTGCAGGGGTTTTGTTTGCTGAGTTGTTTTTAGGACTCATTAAATTTGAGAAGTTGTGGGCTTAAAGGAAATTGTATTTGGTCTCTGAGATTATTTAAATCATCAAATGCAAACTTTATTTATTATTTGATAAAGATGATGCATTTTCTTCAAAATGACCCTTCCCTTATTTTTCTGAGTACAACATAGGCTGCAAGATATTTAGAGGGTAGGAATAATGTTAGCTTTATCTGGGATCTAGCATAATAACTGATATACAGTAGACTGTTAATTAGTGTTTTCAAGAGAAAACTTGGGGAAAAAATAAAGCACATATAGCAAAATTTTAATTGTAATGGCATTTGTTGCTTGTGATTTCTAGCATCTCTTAGTTCACCTTCAGTTATCAGCACTTCACATTTATTCTAGGGTACACATCTTCTTCAACTTTTGGATAATATCTAATGTAACCATCGTCCAGGGTGCTCTTTCCTTATAGACAAATGAATGTCCCATGCAAAGATGTCCCTGCCCGCCATCCCAGAACCCATAAATATGCAACCTTGTTTGGTAAAGACATCTTGCAGACATGATTAAATTAAGGGCATGGTGATGGGAAAATCATCTTGTATTATCAGAGGGAGCCACTGTAATTACACAGGACCTTATAAGCAAGAGATAAGGAAATCAAATCAGAAAAGGAGATATAATCATGGAAGAAGGGGTTGGGGAAATGTGCTTGAAAGATGAAGGTAGGGTCCATAAGCTGAAAAATGCAGGTGACCTCTAGAAGCTAAAAACTGCAAGGAAACAGGTTCTCTCCTGGAGCCTAAAGAAATAATGCAGCCCTGCTGACACCTTGGTTTTAACTCTGTAAGATTAATTTCAGACTCCTGACCTCCAAAACTGTAAGATAATAAATTTGTCCTGTTTTAAGCCACCACGTTTTAGTAATTGTTACAGCAACAATAGAAAACTAATACAGCCCTCTGCTAGTCAATCAGTAGACTCATGATCCAAGCTAAAGCAAAAAACACTTGTTCCTTGGACAATTGAAATGATGGTTTAAGGGTGCCAATCATTGAACCTGTGATAATACTCTGAAGAAAGTGTGTTATTTCTAGAGAAATTACCAGCAAATTTTTATTTCCTGTTATCTTGATTTGAATTTCTCCAAATATATACCTTGAAACAAGAATTTGACTGCATATAACAAGATGGACAATCAGAGAGATTAAAACAGAGTAGAAAAAGCCCAGTGTTTCATCTAAGTCTCTGAATTAGGCATAGGAGGAGGTGCTAGGAAAGCATATAGAATGCCTTAGACACTGGTGTGTCTGAAGGCTGGGACTTTATCCACTAAAGTTATTCTCTATTGGTTGAAGGCTACCCGCTGGGCCATTTACTTCCCTGCTAACTTAGGCTACACCTGCAGGCAGAGCAGGTTCCCAAGGCTTCAGAGAAAGCCCTGAGGCAGAAAAGAGGGGGCACCTGTGGAATAGTAGCTTGAGGCAGGACACTGTCAGCATGTACAACTGTGACAAAAATCATAGATCAGCCCAGGGGATGCAATGTGGGCCACCAAAAGCATTTGAGCTCCTGATATTTATAAACCTGGTTCTTGAGCTTGTGTACTTTCTGTGAACTGCCCAATATTTTCTTTTTGCTTAGGTAAATCTCAAGTCAGTTTTTTTGGAGCTTGCAAATAAGGACCCTAGTTGATATATATTTCCTAAATTATTCTTCTGTGATTCAATCCATTATTTTTCTAATTGATTTTAATCAATCATTTTAGAAATCATATAGTTAAAAAATTGTGACTTTACTTCTTGAATATTTAGTATGAATACTCAATGTATGCTTTCCCATTTTTTCTGACTCACATATATACACTTTATATATATACTGAAGATGTCAAAAGCAACTTAAAATTTGTTTAAAATACAAAACCATAAGTAAATTGACATTGTTTTATAAAATTTCTGTTATATATTAGAACCAATGTTCAAAAGAATCACACTGTATTTTCAATGCCAGATGGTGAGAATATAAATTTCGAAGATAAGTTGGAAAAGGTACAGTTTTAAAGTAGTTTTTGTCAGATTATTTTAATTTTGTTTGATTTAACTTTTATTGAGATTTATAAAAATAGCATTAAACTTACAACTACATGAACCACTTCATGAAGTTAGAAAAATTTGATTTGTAGAAATCCTAGACAGTCAAGTTTCGATGGTCTCCCTCTCCCTAGCCCTGCCTAGTGTCATTTCACCACATTCCTCATATCCAGTGGCAGTTAAGCTGTCCCTGGCTACCTGCGCAGGGTGCTGCCACGTGTGTAAGCCTGTCAAACCAAATTGTCTTTTCCCATGTTTCTGTCCTGGGCATCACACACATGCTCTGCACCACATTCCTTCTGCTTCTTATTGCTCACAGTTTAGATAATTCCATATCAGAAAAACTTTTCTCTGCATACTAATTACCCCTTCTTCTCCTCTCTTTGTTCCTTCCATTCTCGCCTAATTACATGTGGAAAACACCCCTCTGCTTTGTTCATACTCTCCTGGATTTTGTCATCTACCTTTGCCACATTTCCTTCTCTCTTCTCTTTCTCCTCTTCATCTTTAGCTTCTTTATCTTCCTCTTTCTTTCAATTATCTTTTTTTAAATCATCCTTTTTTCTTCCTCCATTCTTTAGTAATATCCTTTATTAATTTTTTGGCTGAATAATTATTTCTTCTAAAATTTAATTATCAGAGAAACACCAGTGATAAGTTGCTTCAAGAAAAACCATAGATATATAAATTCTTTAATATACAACTGCTTTTATAATATTTCCAACACTTAGTTGTCTCTTGACCAGACCTACACAACAAATAAAAATGTTTTTTTTTATTTCACTACTCATTTTCAAAAGCCGCAACATTTTTTATTATTTTATAATTTAAGTTAACAACTTCATCTAAATTATATGAGGCCACATGGCGTTGCATATATTATTATTTCCTTTGCAATGTAGTTCCCTCCATATTGCTGTTGTCTGCAGACTTGGGTCACTCTGCTTCATTCCTTGAAGTTTTCCTGCTTTGGTTCAGTGTCTCCTCCAGTATTACTCCTATCATTATCCTTGCTAATTTTCTTACACACATAGATGATTCCTCAACAACCCTGGCCACTATCTTGAAATCTTTTTCTTCTATGATTTTTGTCCTCTATTCGACACCTGCCACCAATTTCCAGTCATATCTCAGTCTTTGACAACAATATTAACTGAAATATCTTCATAATTTAATATTCAAGCATCAGAAACTTAAGCTAACACCTCAAATATTTCTAGTTTAATATTTTTAAAATCCTAAATTCTACAATTTTATCTGTCAGCATTTAGAATATATAAATCTCGTCTCATTTTTCCTGTCACTCAGCTTTATGATATCCTCACTCCGTTATGCAATCACTTAAAAGCTTCTATAGCTTACTATTACAATCAGTATATGTGTTCAAATTCCCTTGTATCTTTTTTTTTTCATAATTTACTTCATCTGAGGAGAACAAAATGTTCTGGTTAAATATAGTTCTTTGCCTACTCTATGTTTATTAGAGGCAAAGCTGAAATTTGATGGAGATAAATCACCCAAATGCTAACTGGCCCCCTTTGATGTTCATGATTTCAAATTACAAGCTCACCCTTAGTGCTGCCTAACAAGTCTACTGTATGCCCCGAGCCTGTTTACTCACTCATTCCTCTCAATGAGAATTTTATACCATTTCCTCTCTCTCCAACAAAGATTCAGGTGGAAATCTCACACCCAATATTAATGCTGTTTTCTATTTTATTGAGAAAAGGGGATCATTCATAAGAAAATTTCCACACAACCCCATCAATTCTATTTACAAACCTGCTTTCATTGGTGTTCATATTTTTCCCTCTCTCTCAAACTATGAAGAAAAATATTTCATTTCTTCAAACCAAATTCTCCACTTGAGTATCATAGAAGATAAATGGTGAGTGTTCATGATCTCACTACATGACAGTAAGATCGAGTCTACTTCTGATCAAGGTCTTCTTATAACTTCTCAGCTCAACCAAAATAAGGACACAGTGATCTAACATTCCCAAGGGGTGCTCACTATATCTGATACCTGGCTAGTAGAAATGCTTGTTTGGTTTCCCTGTCACCCATATTGGTTTATTTGCCATTATTCAGACTCACCAAACATATTCTAAATTTGAAGCATTTGTACTTGTTGTTTTCTAGGGTATATTATGGCATCCTCCTTTCTTCTCAAATGTTTCCTTACAAAGAAGCTCTTTTCTGATTAACTCTAAAATATTAAGTCCAAATACTGTAATTCACCCTTAATTTGCTTTACTTTTCTAGAAAGTATATCTATTTTACTATTTAATTTGTTTATTGTTTTCAATTTTACTTCTACTGCCCCTATAATCAACACACTAGAATGTAAACTGCATGACTACTGGTATCTGCCTCATTCATAAACCACCATATTCTTAATGTCAAAAATCACAGAGGGGTTTTATTAAATGTTTGTTGAATGACTGAATAAATAAATGGATAAATTAATTGTTATAAAATCTAAGTGAATTTCTTCATAATGCATTAGATTACTTATTTCAAATTACTCAAGGTGCTTAATTTAGCATAGTTCTATGCAAAATCTTAATTAAATCTTAATTGCAAGACTTGAGACTCAATGATCTGTATTTTTCTATTTAAAAAAAATTTTTACAGTTCTAGAAGATTTATAGTTAATCAAGTTTGGGAAGCATTGGTCTATAGGATTAAATTCAAATTTCACATATCCATAAACTATTTCTCCTGATCTAATACTTACTTTTTTTGCCCACCTCATCTTCAATGATTCACCCTTATACAATATGTTCCCCGTGATGGCTTTCCTCCACTTTCCTTCCCTGCACAAATCCCGTGTGTGTAGTTGACTCTTTTCCAATGATACGACAGAGAAAAGAAGTAAATGAGGATGCCTTGATGTGTCATGTATAGTGTCATTTGATGACTGGTATGAAGGAAGCCAGATAAGGACTTTTGGATGGAATTAAGCATTTATATAAAGCCTGTGTGTGTGATTTATGCTACTAATCAATTAAACTGTGCATCAAGCTGTGAGCATTTTGTGTTAGTCATACTGTGATGTGCATGTACCAGTCAGATTGTTTGTTATAAGCATTTTTAGTCTGATAATTTTAAGGAATAAAGGAATTTATTGAAAAGATTTGTAGTAGTTCACAGCATCAATAGCAGTGGTGGAGAACCAAGCTTGAAAAATTGGGCAAACGTAGAACACGGCTAGATAGGTAACCTCCCTGAACAAATCATCCTAGTGAGAACTATCTAGTAAGAATCACCATTACCACTGCTGGATAGCACACATCATTGCTTGCACTATAGATCTTGTCAGTAGTTGGCAGCACCATTGGCAAGATACTCTTGATAACTGAATATTGCTACCATTTCCACAACTACCCCCACCCAGTGAATTTTCTACCAACCTTATTCTTGTGTCACTAATTATTGAATAAGCATGGTGAGTGAATGTGTCAGAATGGCTGAGTCAGGCCATGATCTTGCACCAAACATGACAATTTGCCTGAGAGAGCTACTATTAGGACAGGTGAATTCTGCTCCCCCAAAAGACCCATATAGTGGAGATATTTCCAAATATGAAGGGAGTGTCATGTCATGCAGCTGATCATATGATAATTACTCAATATAATTAAGATAATTAAGTTTCCAATTAAAACTAAATTAAAAGGTCCTGATTTTCTTTTAAGAACCGAGGTGTGGCAGATATGCTCGTATCTGGCTCTGAGAATTGTGAGACCTCCTGTGCTCCTCTCTGATCTTTATTAAGAAGGTAGTTTCTTAGTTTGGGTGACCCTCTAATACATCCACATGAAATTTCTGAAACATAGTTAATTGTCTGCCACCCATGTGCATTGTCCTTGCTTTTCCCTTTCCCTGCCTTTGTTCCAGAGATACACCTGGTATTAACTTCTCATTCCTTTTTCTAAGACTACCTTAGACTTTGTTTTCTTTTCAAAACTGTTCCTAACACCTAGAAGCAGACCAGCTGCACATGACAAAGGGACATCTTCCCTAGAGTGTCCTCAGCTTGAGAACAGTGATGCTCATCTCCTTCATGTTTGTATCCTCAGCACCTCACACTGAGTCTGACACTTAAGGAGGTGCTCTATAACTGCTTATCTCATAAAGTATTTGAAATGTTAATGCATTCCACTGGGTTTTCTGGGTCTGTATTTGGTACTGGCTGAAAAGAAAACAGTTATCAAGCATGAGGGAGGGAAGTCTCCTAAACAAAATAATTAACAAGTTAGTATTTTCAATGGAAATAGATCAAATATATTCCAAATTCTCCATTGCTTGATTAAATTTTATTTCTCTGTCTTTTTCTGTGCATTTAAACTGAACTAAAATACCAGAGGGGAAAAAATGTCAATGAAAATAATTCAAGTATAATTATTTGCCTGTGCCTTTTTGCTTGGAATTATTTTTCTATTGATCCATTGTATGTTGTACTCAGAAGAGAAAGTTTGCCATAAGACAGTATATCATGCTGTTTATTGATCTGCTGTGAAATACTGCTTCACCCATTCACAGTCCTCATTTATGAAGAGTACATTTCTACCATGAGGGACACTTTTGTGCTAAATTCTTAAAGCCCCATGAATCTCCTAAGAATCTCTTCCTTCAATGAACATATATTATGACCACACAGATGTGGCTCTTGATGTAATTTCCAAAAGCTGCACTTCAGAAATATAGCTAGTACTCAAACCATAAGCACATCAGATTTGGTAATAAAGTTAAAGAATAATGCATTTTGCAGGCTATTTATTTTCTAGAATGTACTGAGACAATGACTGATCATCCCTTTGAAACTAGGATAAATATCTCTTAAAATGAAATTAGTCTACATTTCAAGTATAACTAATGCATGCCCAGAGCTTGTCCACAATTTATTTTACATTTGTAAAATAAATTACATATTTTAATTGAATAAAAGTAATGTAGTCCTCACATTGTGCTTTGCAATCAGTGATTATAAATATTGTATTTTTACAGTTTAAATGAAATATTAAATCACAAATCAGATAGATTTTTACAAGATATTTTCTCCTTCAGTTACAAATTAACAATATTAAAAAAATTTAGAGTAGGAATATTTAAAAGTTTCCAGAAAAACATACACAAAAAAAGTTAATATATGCTCACCCAATAAATGTTTTGATATATTATATTATATTAATATATTGTAGCATCATTTTTTAGTACATATACCTTATAGCCTTTTATTTTAAGTTCTTAGTAATATAAACATATAAACTAGCCTAGGGCAATGAATATTTGGACCATATGCACATGCTGCTCTATAACTTTACAAATAAATGACTTTTACAGATAAAATACAGTTGATACTTGAACAATGCAGGAATTAGGGGCACCCACTTGCAGTCAAAAATCCATACAGAATTTTGACTCCCCCAGATCTTAACAACTAATAACCTACTATTGACTGGTAGCCTCACTGAGAACATAAGAAAGCAGTTAACATGTTTTGTATGTTATACATATCATGTACTGTATACTGTATATATCTTACAATAAAGTAAGCTAGGAAAAAGTAAATGCCATTTAGAAAATAATAATAAAGAGAACGTACATTTACAGTATTTCTTGAAAAAAAATCTGTGTGAAAGTGGACCCGTGTAATACAAAACTGTATTGTTTGAGGTTCAAGTGTACTTCTTTTGGCCTCAGAAATTTTTCTATGAAAGAACATAAAAAAACTTTTAAGAAAAGTAAAATTAAATATATGCACACACATACACACAGATATACAACTCAGGATATCAATAATAATGTTAGGCAAATTAAAATTAAGTCGTATGCCTGAAACTCAATAAATACTACCAATGCATGATAAATTGTTTGCTCTGATATATCACTAGCTAATAAAATCTATTGAGACTAAAATGATTTATTGATGTGTTGCAATAAATAAGTGTGTATGTAAACACATAAATGTTTACATGTGGTTGTATATATTTGTGTATATTCACATAGTATCTATATATACACATGTGTACATATATCAGTGTTTCTTGATAAATATACATACATATATATGTGTATATATATATATATGTATATATATATGAGAGTAGGTTTATGCATATGTTTTTATATTCACATAAAAACTTTTCCTAAAAAGAAATAGCTGATAAAAACAGTTTTATATTAGATTGTAGTGATGATTGCACAACTCCA